>JAKSZT010054334.1:5288364-5461505 GCA_026826555.1 Tolypeutes matacus
GTACATCCTTTCAACCCTGAAATTCCACTGTTGACCATCTATCTCTTTTCATAGGAATGCAGACCTAGACATCTGGAACAAGAAAGCTAATTAGAGAAGATCGTGGGCCTGTGTGAACAAGATGGCAGGGTCTTTACCTCTGACTCCCAGCCATTCAACCACTGGGGGTGAGAGGTAAAGGACAGAAGATTTAGAAGACGATAAAGAGAAGAAGAGGAGGAACTCAGATAGGTGAATGACTCTCAGTAATAAGAGCGAAGATATCTAACATTTATTGAGCAGTTCTGTGTGGTAGGCACATGGTAAAGTGGTTCATATACATGACCTCCTGCAATCTTTGCAATAATCCATTGAGGAGTACGATTATTGTTCCTATTTTTAAAGATGAGAAATCTGAGGCTTAGTGAAATGAAATATAACTTGCCCAAGGTCAGGAAATAACAAAGGTAGGAACTGAATCCATCTCTGCTTCTAGTACCTAAGATCTTAAGTACAATGCAATTCTGCTGAAGTCAGCCAATAGATTAGGGGCAGAGGATGTAAGGGGACAAAATACATATGGAAACACAGCTACCAAACACGAAAAAAATGTTCCATCAAGAAATTTTTCTAAAAAGCAAATTAAAGCCACAATAAAGTATAAAATTACATAAATTAAACAAAACAAAGTTAAAAGTAGTAGTCAATGTGGAAACATTGCTACACTCCAATATTGCTTCTAATAGTGTATTGTCAATCTCCGAAAAACAATTTTTATATACCCCCATTTTTTTTTTTTTTTTTTTTTTTTTAATGTACCGGGGCCAGAGATTGAACCCGGGACCTTGTATGTTGGAAGCCGGCACTTAACCACTGAGTCACATCGGCTACCCTGAGTTGTTTTTTTTGTTTATTTGTTTGTTGTTTATTTTTGTTTTTAGGAGGCACCAGGGATAAAACCCAGGACCTACCATGTGGGAAGCAGGCACTCAACTGCTTGAGACACATCCACTCCCTATACCCCTTCTAAAACATTTTGGCAATATATAATAACAAAAGCCATAAAAGTATTCCTACCCATTGATCTGGCAACCCCAGTTCAAGAAATGTATTCTAAGGTATTCTAAAGAAATAAGTCTAAGAAGGAAAAAATTATATACATGAAGCTCTTCATTGTCAAAATCATTTATTACAGTGAAAAACTGGAAAAAAATCGTAATATTCAAGAATTCATTGACCAAATTAAAGCAAAACCAGTGGATGCATATCTTATATCTATTAAAATAATAGTTGTGAAGATTTTTGGCAATATAGTAAGTTAAAAAAAAAAGCAGCACATAAAATTATAACTCGCAACCATGTAAAAATTATGGCTTCAAAGCAACAAAGACTGGAAAAGAATAAAAAGGTAATGAAGTGAATTTTGTATTAGATACGTGAATTCAGAATGATTTCTTCCCTTTTAAAAATATTCTTAATTATTGTTAAAAGGAATAAAAATTAAATATTTGAAAGAGCTTAAAAAACTTGTCCATAAAAATAAGGATACTTGCTGGGTTGTTTTGGTGATGAAATAACTTAATGGCTGAAAAAGCATCTAGAAATAGTACCTGCAGACACTCAACAATATTTCCCTCTATATCTCTCTCCACCTCAGCCTTCCTTCCCTCCTGCCTTACTATCCTGAGATTGCAGAATCAACACTAGTCACATTTGTGTGGTCAGAAAAGCTTCTCATCCTTACCACTCTCTTTCTCAGGGAGGGTGTTTCTTTCACTTTTTATTGCTTTCAGCATGACCTCTGGATCTGGAACTTTCACCTTCTGACTTTCTCATCAAAATTAACTTGTTCTTATAATTTTGAAATGGATATAATAATGGAGGAGAAAATGCCCAAAAGGACATTATTGGGACAATTGAAAAAATCAGAATATAGACTGTATATTTCTCGAACTTGATAACTGTACTTAATGTGGTTTACATAAGTGAATATCCTTGTTCTTAGGAAATATACATGAAAGCAATAAGTTCTAAAGGAGCATGATGTATGCAACCAAATTCAAATGTTTAGAAAATAGAAATAAATAAATAAATAATAAATGTGGCAAAATGTTAAAAGTTGGCAAATCTGTGTATCTGAGTATATTGGAGTTCTCTGTATTGTTTTTGCATTATTTCTGCAACTTTCCTGTAAGTTTTAAATTATTTCAAAATAAAGTTAAAAAAAGTTAACTTCTTTTCTCCTTGGTTAAAACAGAGTTCAAAGAGCATATGGTGTTAGATAATGTATTAACATTTTATCAAGCACTTTCTGGAATAAGAATATTTTAGGTATCATGGCAGACCAGACAGAAAAACAGTAGGGCAGAGAGGCCTTTCATACCCTAAAAACTGCACAGCAACTGCAAAAATTCCATTATTCTGTCTGCATGTAAGCTCTGGGCATCGAGAGAGCATAAAAAAAAAAAAAAAACATTTTGAGGCGAAAGGTCAGTGTGGGGGAGAGGGACGGGATTGTGGTCATGGCAGAAGTCAGGAAAAGCAGGGAGGGAGATCAGAAAAGCAACAGCAATAACATACCCAATAGAAAGACTATCTAAATCTACCTCCCAGAAGTCCAAACAACAGAATCTAACTGAATAGTTCAAGGTCAAATCCTGATCTTTGCAAGAGCCCTTGGTGGCCAGGTGGTCCATGCTCCCTCCCTTCAAGAACAGCTGTCGGATGAGTGGATGCTCAGGAGGACCTCTGCCTTGTTGATGGGGTGCTTGCTTTCTCCCATTAATGCACTGCTAATTTGTAGACAGTTCTTTCTCCTATTGAGTGAAAAATCTCTTTCTGACTCAGTTGCTTATGGGGTTGCTTTTTACTCCACCCTCTGGAGAAGTGTAGAACAATCCTGCTCTCTCTTCTCTTGGAAATCTTTTCTGTGTTCAAGTCTTTTTCTTCAGAATTAACATCCTCAGCATCCTCAACTGTCCTTGTATTAGTCAGCCAAAGGGGTGCTAATGTAAAATACCAAAAATGGGTTGGTTTTTATAAAGGGTATTTATTTGGGGCAGAAGTCCACAGATACCAGGCCATAAAGCTTTAGGTTTCTTCTCTCACCACAGTCCATTGCCACGTGTTAGAGCACGACAGCTGCCAGCGTTTGCCAGGGTTCAGGCTTCTGGGGTTCCTCTCTTCCCGGGGCTGCATTTCTCTCCGGGCTTAGCTCCTGTTTCCTCCACAAGGTCAGCTGTAGACGATCAGGTGAACGGCTTGCTTCTCTTCTCCTGGAGCCTTTTTCCAACATCAAAACTGCTTCTCAAAAGACTGCTTCAACTGTCCTTTGCCTTGTCTTTTATATTCAATTCCCCACCCACCAAGGGGTGGGGCTCAATGCCCTAATCCTAACCTAATCATGCCCAGATTAACAGATCAGTTTACAAGCATGATCCAATTATATTTTTGGAATTCATAATTACATCTAACTGCCACAGTCCTTAACATTCACCTTTAGACTATGGCTTCAAGACCTGAACTCCAGCCTCCAGATGGGGTCTGACCAGTATTCTTCCCTTCCTTAGCTGGACACTGTCCTCCAATTAGAGCTGCTGTTGAACCCCAATGTAATTATGACTCTGAATGCCTGTCTGACTCCCACACTAACTGTAAACTACTTGACAGTTCATGTGCAAAAGACCTGGGGTTTATTCATTTCACTGTTTATTAATTCAACCTATTGGACTCCAGGATTACCACATGAAAGAGCTCCTAAATGGAAAAGGAAATGACATTTGTTGGGTACTTAATCTGTTTTAGGCACTCTGGTCAGTGTTTTACATACATAATTTTATTTGATCCACACATTGACCCCCCTGAGTTTTACTTTCTCCCACTTACACATATTAGAAAAGTCAGGCCTAAGGGCATATCGCTAAGAAGCACAGTCAAAGCCCAATGTATCCGACACCAAATCCCATACACTTTCCATAAGAGTTCCATTTCTGTTAGGATACATCTGGCTGTAAAAAATGGACAACCCAATTCAGACTGGGTTAATTAACACATTTAATTAAATTTAATTAAAGGACATTTATGTGACAACATTCTGAGGTGGGGAGTGGGGACTTCTGGGTTGGTGACAATGTCATCAAGGATACCCGTTTCTTCTCTATCCACTTTGCCCTCCACAATGTTGCTTCATTGTAGCTCAGACTGTCACTAGTAGTAGCTAGGTGACATGCCTCTTTGTCACTGTTAACAGGAAAGAAAGACTGATTTACCATGGTTCTCTTTTAAAAGGAAGGAAAATCTTTACAAGAAACCTTCAGCAAACCATTCTGCATATCTCATTGGCTATGAAAAGTAACCACTGGCAAAGAAGACTGAATTACCCTTTGTTAGCCTAGTCAGACAACCTATGAGTTAGGACAAGTTCTCCAAACTGTATTACCTGATACTCAGTGTCAGGGAAATGGAATAGATCTTGAAGGTCTATTCATGTCACTACCATCTCATCACCTCCACATGGTTTGAAAACAATGACAAACTTTGGAAGCACCAAAGGCAGCAAAGTGGCACACTGCCTTCATGGAGCTTCCAGTCTAGTGAAAAACACAAACACTGTGTAAGCATTACAGGTGTGATGCATGTTACAGAAGGGAAAGTACATTCAACACAAGTAGAACAGAGAGCTGGGGAAATAACTCAGTCTGAGTATCCTGGAAGGATGTTCCTGGAGGAACCCGAAGGATACTGAGCAAAGGGGAAAGCAGAGGTGACGACCTGGAATAGAGAGTTAATTATCCAACTCTTCACCCTCAACTTTAAGTCCCTGGAACACCTCTCAGCCAGCCAGAGACAGATCATTTATTCATGAATGAATGAATGAATGAATGCAGACATTTCACAAATGTCTACCCATAGTAGATGAGAACATGTGCAATATTGGTAAAGGAAACTTAAGAGGTGATTAGTCTATGAGTGAGCAAAGCTTTACACTTTCTCCTTCTCTCCCTCTAACCTTCCTATTGTTTGTTTGAATTTCCACTGCAGTCTCAAGAAAAAAAAAACAGGTGAGTTTCAAACCATAGGAAGTGTACTTTGCTATCTCTAAAGTTTGGGTTAAGTTTGATTTTAAAAAATAATAATAATAATTTGGAATTATTACATTAAAATACGTATTTAAGATAAGAAGTGACTTTCAATGATTTGGGTTCTCTTATTAGGTATTTCTATGGATACTCACATTAGCTTCTGATTCCAAACCTCAGCATATGCTGAAAATGATGGTATCAATAAGAACATAAACTGAAGGAGAAAAGGAACAAGCTGCTCACCACACTGTATTTAGTAAACAAAGCATAAAAATTCCATTCAACTTTTCTAAGAAACAGTCCATTCAGGAAAGCAGTAGGTTTTATGTCAAGGAGAGTTATATTCTTTCTATTATTTTCTTTTCCAAAACTTTTGGCTCTTTCCAAAACTATCAATAATGATCAGATGCAGCATTCAGTCTGAGGTTAAAAACAAAAAAACAAACAAACAAAAACACACAAAAAAACCCCAGCTGTCTACTGAAATGGTAATAATCAATAGTTCCTTTCTACACTTGCCTTAAAACAGTGTGGTTCTTGCCAGAAGGACATCTCTATATTTTTTCCGTTTATTTTCATGGTTGAAACTGCACTTTAACAATATGTATAACTAGCACATTGTAAGTATTCGGTAAGTATCAAAGTAGTGAGAATAGGCCCGGGAAAAGGGGAAGGCATTCAGCTTGTATTTAAGGGTCTTTAATAAATGTTGCTCACAGCTTAAGCGCAGATGCTTAGAGGCCAGGGCACTGGGGCACTTCAACACGGCGGTGAGCAGGGGGCCTGGAGAAGTCACTGTTTTGTGGCAAGTGCAGCCCCAATCCCAGGCTGAGGGCGCTGATGAGTATTCTTTAACTAAGCCCCTAACCTCCCTCTCTGTCCCCACCACCTCATCAGGGCTGCTTCTCCTACAGGGCCCAGTGCATTCATTCTCCCTGCTCCCAACTAAACCTGGGAAGAATGTGAATAAGTGTGGAAAGGATTTGATGAAATCATCCTACCAGCTTTGACTCTTTCTGAAGCAAGCAGCAGAAAACCCATTCAAGTGGCTTAAGCCAGAAGGGACTTTACTGGCCCACATGGGTGTTTTCAGGCCTGGGATTCCGCATCAGGCAGGGCTATGATCAGAGCTGGAGCACCGCCCTCAGAAGCAGGTTTCTCACCAGGGCTCCGTCCTGACTTCTCCCAGGGAGGCTTCATTTTCAGGCTTCATTTGGTGATCCCTGTATACACCAGGTTCTCCCAGGCACAAAGGCTGCAGCAGTGCCAGGTGCACAACCTTCCAAGTGAAATCCAGAGCTGTGTTCCCCACTGTGCCCACAAAGTCCCAAGATTCACTCTGATCGGGCTGGCTGATGTCCCCCACGCTGGCCTAAGCCAATCACTGTGGCCAGCGGCATGCAGCTCACCTACTGGTTAGCCCTGCGTCACACAGTCCAGCCCAGGAGGCAGGGCTGACGCCACAGCCAGGTCATGAAACAAAAGGGCCTACATCTGAAGAAGATAAAACCCATACTTAGGTGGTAAACCATGATGACTTCTACCCTCATTCACATTCTTCCCAGGAATATTTCCATTTTAACAGGAGACAAAACCTTAAAAGAATGCATCTCTACAAATGGAGTTCCAAGCACTCTGTTGAAGAAGGCCTTGCTAGGACAGCACTGCTTCCTCCAGTTACTACCCCTACGGCCGGCTGGTGGCTGCGACTCGGTGTGTACACATGGACACCCCAGCCTCCTCTCCATCCTGAGCAAGCACCTGACATGATCACTTCACATGTGACCTAGCACCAGCAAACTAGGGTGTAGATGTGATTGCTATCCACATAATTATGCACATTTGTACACTTGATGGCTATGCAGAGGATTATCTACCTCGATACCTGCATGATTGATACCCATGTGATTATCTGCCATGGAGATACAGCCTTCCCTGCTTCCCATGCAATTACCTTCCTCCATATAGATGGAATGGATGCTCACGTGATGACTTGTTCCAGATACACACGTGATTGATGCCCGTGCAATTATCTAACACAATGACACGCCAGTGATTGATACCCGTGTGATTATCTGCTAAGATGATACCCGTGCAAATGAAAACTGGCAAGTCCTGCACAGCTCTAATAATAACCCTCACGAGCAAGCAATAACCAATTGCTAAGACTTAAGGAAGGTTCTTCTTTAAAAATAAAAAGGCCACCCACACACTGTTAAGTGTGTGTGTGTGCACACACATGCACAAGAGAGAGAAAGAGATCCATCTTCCTGTAGGCTTTAAAGTAAAACTTGGAATAGGACTATAAGAGGAAATGGAATAACCTTCAAGGTCCTTTCCAGCTCTAAAATTTTCAGAATCTAGGGTCTAATAATAACTGAGAAAGAGTTATGGACTTCACAGAAAGTACTAGCCATTTTAATTAACCCATCACTTTGTGTTTTAGTTTATAGACTAGTTCTTAGTGACTCTTTTTGCCCTTAAATGGCCATATAAGAAAACCAGGGAATCACTGATGCAAATAACTATGTACAGCTGAAAGTGGGGAGCTGATGTGTAAATGAGCAAAGCCACATTTCCAACATCAGAGCATTCACCGATATGGTCCACAAGACCACACCCAGCTTTACTTTTCAGGCCCCATTGCTCTTCCTCTTCCCCTTAAAAAACAAACAAACCAAAACAAACAAAACAACAACAAAACATCTTCCTAAGCAATATATTTTTGACCATTTATCTTGCTCCATTTTTCCAATTCTCTGTTCTGACTTTTGAGAAAAGCTTGTAATAGCCCCATAGAATTGGATGATTTTCTTTCTAATCCATGAAGAGTCCCTTCCTGGGTAACGTTAATTCAGCTGCCTGTTTTATAATAGGATGATGTTTTCCAGGATTTAAAAATCCCACTTGTTAGTGACCAAATAGACTTCTACAACAGCTATAAAATCTAATATAATCCCTATTGGCATTAATGAAATAGCTGAGGTACAATTTATGTCTGACTACGCTTAACACCCTGCAATGTCCAATAAATACATAACATTTCTTTTGAAGTTATAAAAGGAAGCCATTCAGTGGGATGACTGGAGTCTCCTGGGTCTAGTCATGCAGTATCTTTAAGGCAGAACAAATGTTATTTGCAGACGGTAAGGATTATGGGGAAAGTTTATTCACACAGATTCCTGCATGTTTACATGTATTAATGCTCCCTTTTACATCATGCAGATTCAAGTTAAAATGACCTTCATTTCTTTTATTTGAAAATAACTATAAGGGGAGTTGACTATTTGGCCTGTTACCATTTAGTTTAAAAACCGAATTAGGCTAGAATAAATTTCAGAATAGAACAAGACTCCAGCACTAGGCAGAAGGTTAAAACTGTAGTTCACTTTACAAAAGGGGAAAGTACTTTTTGGTAGGGGTAGGGCAGGAGGAGGTGGGTGAAGGTAAGGGTGTGGGAAGGGGGTTGAAAATGATCCTGTGGGCAAGAGAAAGTGGGAAGCAGATTTCCTTTTGTCTTTGTTTTTTCATTCCTGCAACACTCCCTCTTCAAAAATGGAGTTGTGTTGGCATTTAAAGGGCCTTCTGGGAATGTAAAACTCGAGGGCAATGAAACAGAGACACATTTCTTCTCCAGCTCCTCTCCTCCCCTCCTCCATGGGACAGGTGACTTACGGTAGGCCGGGTGGGAGCAGAGGTACTCTGGCAAATATTGTTTCAAGATGAAGGTGAGAGAACCAAGCAACCTAGACCGCAAGCGAGATGCCAGTGGCCGTGGGTCCCTACGGACAGTCCCAGCCAAGCTGCTTCCACCGCGTGAAAATGGGCTTCGTGATGGATTGCGCCACGGGCATGGCAGCCGGGGTGCTCTTCGGCACCTTTTCCTGTCTCAGGATTGGAATGCAGGGTCGGGAGCTGATAGGCAGCATTGGGAAAATCATGGCAGAGTGGCGGCACCTTTGGCACATTCATGGCCATTGGGATGGGCATCCGATGCTAACCAGGGCATTGGTTACCCACTACATCTACATCCCTCCCATGGATCCCAACCCATGTACTATAATAAAACAAAGTGTTTGAGTAGTGCAAAAAATTAAATAAATAAAGATGAAGGCGAGGAAAACAAGGAGGCTGACATGTACCCTATCAAAGAAAGATTCAGGCACTCGGAAGTTGAACATGAATCTCAGGGCAGTCAAACCTCTTTAAAGATGCAAATTGCAGTCAAACACAGAAAACAGTAGGGTTCTGTTTATCCTTTCACAAAGGGTGCAAACTGCTAATCAGGCTCCATTGCTGGGCTGGCCACTTTGTTTATCAATAAACAGGAAGACAGTTAGACTATAATTTTCCTGCCTAGTTCTGGTAGCCAAAAGGAAATGCTGGCAGCTTGGTAGTACTGAGTTCCAGTTGCATCAAAACCCAATTATTATTGTAATAATGTATGGGTGTTTGCAAGTTGCACAGGCACGTTACACATGTCCACAAATCATGTGAAACATATTGGCAGAAAACAAGCTTGGTGATACAGGGATGAAGGGGAACTGTCAAAATAGGCCCTGTCCTCCAAGAGCTCAGCTGTGGAGAGTTGTTTAAAATACACAGGCACTGGAAAATAGCTAACATGGCAGATACAGGACTCTAACATGTTAATATACAACAAAGACATGATTTTACTAAAATCAAATGTCACATAAGCAATAATCTCAGCTCTGAAATGTGAAATTTGACTGAAATATGCTCTAATTGCCACTGCAAACTCAGTTTCTTTATGCCCTCTAAATGAGACAGTTGAGAGTTATTTTCAAGTCAATGGAGCTACCTTCCTGAGATGAGATCCCAAATCTAAAATATAGTGCAAGAGCTGAAGTCTAAAATATAACAAACAATCATACATCTGTTTAGGCATTCAAAAGGTCCAAATCATGACCCCAGTTCTTTGTTTCATTTTGTCTCTAAAGATGCATCTATATAAGATTTTTTTTTTTTTTTTTTAAAGATTTATTTATTTACTTTATCCATTTTAAACCCCTCCTTCCCCATTTGCTGTTTTGTGTCCATTCTCTGGGCAATTCTCTGTGTCTGTTTCCTGCTATCTCTTCTCATCCTCCTCCTCCAGTCTTCACCAGGATTCCATCCTGAAGACCCCCAATGTAGGAGAGATGTGTTCTGCCACCTGCGCCACCTTGGTTCCTGGCTTTCGGAGCTTTCGGAGCATCTCGTCTTGTCTCTCCCCTGAGTCTCTCTTCTGTTAAGTCATCATTTTGCTGCATGGCTCCCGGGGCCTGGCGGCTCACCGGCACACAGAGCCTGGCAGCCCATGCGCCTTCTATATATATTTTTTATTTTACTGGAAGGTCCCGGGGATCGAACCCAGGTCCCTCCATATGGCAGACAGACGCCTAACCATTTGAGCCACATTCGCCCCCCTATATAAGATTAATGTGTACTCCAAAGTTAAACGTAACTCTCAGGATGGGGCATGACAAAAAATACAAAGGGACAATAATTAATTTATTGTCATCAAATATTTACTGAGTAGCTACTATGTCTTGGGCACTAGGGTCACCAGGGGGGATACAATGGCACCCTCTTCCTAAAGCTAAGAGTCTACCAGGGAAGTAGACATGGAATAAATCATTATATTAAGGTGTGGTAGTCACCACAATAATGTGGAGTAGGTGGGTTCTCCACTTTTACACGTACCCAGCCAGTCTTTATAGCTATGCCTGGCTCTCCGTGATGTCAACTGGCAGCAACCTACCTTGGTAAATTGAGATGGGGAAGCTTGGCTCACTTGGAACAGGCGAGGAATCTGCTAGGATGGTACTTGGACAAGTGAAAATCTGGCGGGTTTCTGGATGGCTCTAACAATGCTCACTGGCAAGTGTGGTGATCAAAAGTACAGCTCTAGGGTCTGGACTGCTTGGCTTCCCCACTTACTGGCTGTGGGACTTTGGACAGGTTTCTTAACCTCTCTCTTTTAGTTTCCTTATCTGTCAAGTGGGGATCACAATAGCATCTCTTTCACAGAACTGCTGTGAGTATTTAATGAGTTAATCCATGTAAAGCACTTAGAAATAGTGATGGTGCCCAGTAAATGCTCAATAAATGGCTCTAGTATTGTTATTCTTAGACCACCTTCAGCACCACCATCAGTATCAAGGCAGGGATTTCTCAAGAAGAGCAGAGGATAGAAAGAGAGATTGTGGGAAATTCCCTTTGGCTCAGGAATGTGCTCAAATTCAAAGAGGCCACAATACTCCAGCTGAACCCAAGAAGGAGGTATGATATGCCCACCCTCCTCTGGCCTGAAATTTTGAAGGCTCATTCATTTGCGCAGTGTGTTTCCTGGGAAATATGTAAAAGCTCGGCTCCCAGCCCAGAGACTTAAGACTGCTCTGATCAGTGGGTGTTCCTTGATCTGGTTCTCCCTTACCCTCTTATGTCTCCACTCTAAACTTGGGCTCCTCACCCCCACTTTGGGCTCCCTTTGCTCTGACAGCCTATTTGCAACAGTAGGTCCTTTTACTGGCCTCAACTCTCTACTCTGCCTTTCCCCTTGTGTCTATCCATCCACAGCTCCAGGAAATCACAACTGCAGACACACCTCCTGTGCCCTACAAACCTGTACCAATTGGGCCAGACCATCAGCCTTCCCCTGCCACTGGGGTAGGGGGATTAGACAATGAGTAGGACCTTCTTAGTGCGCTACTTTCTGGTGCTCAACCCTAGCTTCGGTTTTCTACCCTGGGAGGCTCCAAGAATTCACTGGGGTTGTGAGCCTGCACTAGGAAAACTTGAGAATCCTTTAGGAAATCCACTTTAACCTCAGGTCAGCTCCCAGGCTCATCTTCCGCTCTGAGCTTTTGAGCTCTTCTGACAAACCTCTAGGGAGGCCTTTTGGTCTAGTTATCTATAACTTTCCCAAGAATATGCTCTTCTGAGGACACACCTGAGAATAGACTTCTTAGGACACAGCTGGAACTAGACTTGCCTGGGAGTTCAGGATCTAACTGCTAACTTTTGGATGTTAATTTCTGACCAATGAATGGTGAGCAAAATTGCATCAAATGGGAAAAATTACAAAAGCACATTTAAAATAGACAGCAATATCTTTAATAGAAAAGCAGGCTATGAATTGGGTTAATTCTTAAGTTGCCATTTGCCCCTGACAAGCCACAGTTTCCTTTTCTTTTACCAATTAAACACCATCTACCCTATCCTACACAGCAGGTATAGACTAAGAATTAAACCAACACCATCACCACTGTCACCACTCTGGGAAGCTCTGATGTGTTTGAAAATGCATGGCAGGGGGAGCCAGTGTAGCTGAATGGTTGACTGCCAGCTTCCCACATATGAGGTCCTGGGTTCAATCCCCTGCCCTGGTACCTAAAAATAATAATAATAATAAAATAAATAAATAAATAAATAAAAGCAATGGGAGCATAGCACTATTTTTAAAAAATGCACGGCAGAAGTATGACATTATTTACTAATGGTCTCTCTAAATCATAATATTATATCATGCCTTAAAATGTACCCACTAAGTTATTATTGAAAACATGGTGGAAATTAATACTTTGCTATGAATTGTGGTCATGAAGACAAGGAAACCTGAAAAAAACTGCTCTTCTTAGATAGCAAGCATGTTGCTCAGCAAGATTTCAGGCCCCCTCCCCTTTATTTCGGTGGTGGCCATACACATTTGGATCTTTAGTCACAGAGATTTAGCAAACTGAAACCTCTTGGGTTTACTTTGCGGAAATCACCAGTGCTCCCATGATTCAAAGAAGGGATTTTAATTGGTAGCTAAAGTTGGAATAAGTAAGTTTAATACTTTTCACTATAGTCTCCGGGCTATCTCTTTATGTCATAGGAAATGGCTATAATTTCCACTCTTAGAAAGCTTTGGTTCATTTAAGCTGGCTTCTTTTCTTTGTTTCTTTTAAATCTTAATTTTAAGCTGTAGCTCAAAGATCTGTTTTATTTTCTAGGTCTGGGCTTTCTATAGTCAGGTATATCATATCATAGTAGATGGTACTCAGTTTTACTTAATTGGATTCCTAGAAATTGTAGGAAAAGAAATAACTGGCAATTTAAAGACTGCATCTCTTTGTAAAGAGACTTTGTTGAGCTCATTATATGGAAATTGCTGACTATTATGACCCTAATAGAGATATTTGAATCCTTGCATTAAGAAGATACCTGGTCTGAAGAATAAAACAATGAGAACAAAAAAATATATAACTTTTTAAAAAAACAATTACATCTCAAAAGAGGAAAGGTTATTTGGTGTGAAGGGATTAATAAAAGACTGAAAATACTTTACTACTTTTATAAAAACCTGGAGAGGTTTTTATATCAGAACCTTTAAGGAAGGATCAAAAAGACCTTGCAGAGTTCCTAAGCATAGTTCAGCTTTCCATACTGTTCCAAAAAGACTCACAGACACACCAATTCCTATTGAAAAAAAATCTCCCAAGCTCTTAAGTCTTTTGTAAAGGCACGGCACCTGGGAGAGGAGGCTTCCCATCCTAATTTCACACCCCTATTGAAGAGGAGTTAGCTCTACATGCCCCTGTATACATTTAATCATTCAATGCACATCAGTTAGCTTTTTCCTGTGGGGAGAACACACCTAGCTACTCCAATAATTTATTTCCAGGAAAGTGGCAGCATGGAGAAATTTAAATTTAGCCAAATGAATTTGTGTATGAATACAGTGTGTATAGTAAGCACAAATGGGGGTTTAGCCTGTGCACGTGCATGTGGGTGCATGAGCACAAATGAGAAAGAATAGCTATGCTCAGTGTAGGAAAGAATCTTCCATCTGTAGGCAATTAAAGGGCATTACAGACTAACTCCAGAGCTAAGTGGCTTAGCTCTGATGAGTGTCGGGAAATCGTATTTATAGTAATCAGAGATTAATAATAAACCAATAACCTTGATTGATATTGGGTGCTTCTTTATAAACAACTCACACTTGCAAATGCAATAGCTCCCTGGTTCTGCAGACTCTTATAAGGAACTACAGGGGTTCTTATATGAATTATTGTTTGGCTAAGAGGTACTTAGGGAGTAGCTTGCTGTGGGGGTGCAGTAATACTTCCTTGCCTCCTGGCATTACCTCCAATTTCCCCTCCGCCACATCTACTGACCTTCCTTTGGGCTTCACTTGGTTCATGATAGCCAAGATGGATTGAGGGAGCAGAAGCATTCAAAGACCATGGCCCAGTGTGGGTGATCACACGAGGCCTCTGAGGCCCTGTTGCTTCGAGTGTAGACACGGCTTCCTCTTGCTTTCATGGTTGGAAGGCAGCTGTGACCAGGCGATCCTCCTGGCAGCCCTGCGTTCATGGCCACACGGAGCAGGGGGCTGGGAAGAGAGCCCCTGCTCTAATCCATTACCACTTGATGTGCTTCCCTCTGCCACTTCTGCTGAGCAGCACTCGCCAGATACCCTCATGGCTGCCCTCCTCCAGTTTCCCATAATGGAAGAGCATTTTAAATGGGTCTCTTTCAGGGCCCAAATCCCAGCTAGCTCTCACTTTTTCTGAAAAGCTCTTGTGAATCTGCTTCAGGCAGATTTTGCTGCCTTTCTTTGCCCTTTTTTCACTCCCTTTTTGCCAAGTTCCCTGCACAGAAATGCACCCTGATCAAGTACCCTGCACAGAAACACAAAGTAAAAACCTATTGCTTGGCACCCTAAGAAAGATAATCATCCCATGAGATGCTAGGAATCTATGGTATTGATCAATGCCAGTAAACTCTTGCATTCTAAGCAATCACCAGTTTGAAATGATGTCATCAGACCCTTGGCTTGGAATTCAGTTAAGACAATTGCTATCTATGAATTTATCAAATGCTCATATAACACTTATTATGGTCCATTTACTGTTCTACACACTTCACAAAAATCAGCTCATTTAATATAATTCTGTGAGGGTAGATACTATTATTACCATTACTATTCTTATTGTACAGAAGAGGAAACTGAGACCCAGAGGGGTGGAGTAATTTGCTTAAGGTCATACTGTTAAGAGGAGATGTTATCAGAATCCAGACCCAGGAGGTCTGGCTCTGAAGTCTATGTTCTTGACAATCAAACAATGCCCCTCTCGATGTGAAAGAGATATCTTAAGGAACCTGCTAACTATCCATTCTCCTAAAATTTCTAAGCTTTATCCCTTTAAAAATGACACCACTGGGAAGCCTATGTGGCTCAATCAGTTGGGTGCCCACCTACCACATGGGAGGTCCCAGGTTCAGGTCCTGGTGCCTCCTAAAGACCATGAGCAGATGCCGAACCCGCCACGAGGAGATGCCAAAAACTAGCAGATGCTGCAGCCCATGGGGAGCGGATGTGGCTCAGGCTATTGGGCACTCACCTCCAATGCGGGAGGTCCTGGGATCAATTCCCAGTGCCTCCTGGAGAAGGTGAGCAAACAATGAGCAGACAGATGAGAGAACCATCTGGGGGAGGCGGGGATAAATTAAAAAAAAAAAAACTTTCAAATAACAGAGGCAAAATATATAGGTTAATTAAATAAATACTTTATATATAAAATAATGGTGATAATATAAAATTTATGTGATAAAAAGATCTAAAATACTGGGCAAAAATAGCTTGTCAATTATAAGGGAGATGACAGGATTTCAAGTTTTCAAAGATTCTTGTGTTACACAGAAAGAAATTAACATAGAGATTAATTTTAGGCTTTGCCAATTATGTTTGGTAAAATTTCAAGAGTAATCAATAAATAATAAAAATACAGTTATAACTTCTAAACAAGGAGAGGAAAAATGTATTAAGAAAACAAACAAAAACGTCAAATAATTTTTTAAAAAGCAAGAAAGATGAGAAAAAGAAACAGTATAGGAATGGAAAATAGAACAAAATACAATGGTGTATTTAAATCTAAACTTATTAGTACTTTTTTTTTTTTTTTTTTTTTTTTTACAGAGAAAATTAGAAAACTTTATTGAAAGACATTTAAAGGGCCTAAATAAATGGATGTTCACAGACTGGAAGACTCCATACTGTAAAGATGACATGGTTTCCCAAATTCATCTATACACCAATCAAAATCTCAACAGGATTTTTTTGTTTTTGTTTGTTTAATGTAGAACTTGTCAATCTAATTCTAGAAATTGCATGAAAGAACAATGATGAAGAGTCAAGATATTCTCGAGAAAGAGAAATTGGGTGGTGATGTTGGGGGTAGAAGTGGGATTTACCCTCTGCGATATAAAGACTTTTTTCTAAAGTTGTACCAATCGGGAGAGTTTAATACTGGCACAAGGTTAGTCAGAGTGATCAGGGCATCAGAACAGAGCGCACAACCCCCACCCTGCCCACCCCCATGCAGAAACTGGTGTACAAGCCAGCACTGCAGATCAGGGGCGCAGGAGGAGCTTTTCAGTAAATGGCTCGGAGACAACCACTTTCCATATGGAAACAATATTAAATAGGATTTCTACCTCACAATTTTCACAAAAATCTGATGAGGGCAGACTAAGGACAAAGGTGAAAAGCAAAACTATAAAGCTTTTCCAAGGCAGTACTGGAGACTATCCTTATGACTTCTGATAGGAAATGATTCCATCCCCCCTCCTCCAAGTCAACTTGTATCCAGTTCTCTAGGAGACTTTTCAAAAACAGTTATGTTACTTCCAGCAGGGCACAGGCAACAATTGGTAACATTTTACAACTTCCAAATTCCCCTCCCAAAAAAGTCACTGTAAGATTTAACAGTGTTCTTCTGTTGCTCTGAACAGGAAAACTTTTGAACTGGAGTAGACATTTCACATGGTGCATGTGGTTTAAGAGGTCTTCAGGGCCAGCTCTGACATGGAGGAAATGAACTAAAAGCAGGAATCTTGGCTCTTCTGCATGACACCATCTTTACGTCATCACCAGAAAGTCTGCACTGCCTGAGTATTGTGACCTAACACAGTTGCTTTGAGGGGTGCCAGGGCCACATCAACACTCTTGTTTCAAGCCTCTGCTGAGAGTATCAGAGAAGAGGACATGGAGTTTTGCTTCCCCACAGTGTCAAAATGTTAGGGAATTGCTCCTGGAAACCAAAAACCATCTTCAAAATGCAGGATGGAAAATCCAATTTTCCCAATTTCAGTCCATCTTCTGAGACACATTCTATTAGTGGTATTTGAACTTTCTACAAAAGACAACAATGAAGCATTCTGTGTGCTAACAACATAATCACCACCACGACAAAAAGGTAAACCAAATGTCTACATTTTTATAAAACTTGATTAAAAAAAAAAAAATTCAAACAGTAGAGTCACTGGAAGTGCAAAGCTATCAAAATGTGCTCTTCACTTGGCATCTCCAGGGCCTTCCACCTTCTGTGCCTGCACTGTGGAGGCCTCTCTGGTTTTTGCAGGGTTGTTCCCATCCTTGCCAGCATCTGCTTTTCCCTTTCTCCCTCTGGGCAGCTTCTCTCCCTTCTTGGCGGGGGCCTTCTTAGGCCTCGGCTCCGGTTTTGGAGGGGCAGGCTTAGCAGACAGCCGTGCTGATCTCCTCTGTGGCTCATCCTTCCCCTTCGCTTTGTCACCTTTAGCATCTTCTTTTGCCTTTCTCTTGGGCATGGTGGCAACAGTGCTTGACAGGTGGCTTTGCTAGTCCCTCACACTGCTCTTTAAAAGGCTGAACAGGAGACCAGCTGACTCTCCAAAGACCCCGAGGGCCGCGGGGCTCCAGCTGCGCCCTGGCTGCGCGGGTGCCCTTGGCCTGGGCAGAGGCGGGCGCGGACCTTGGGACGGCGGAGCGGCCGGGGACAGGAACTTATTAGTACTTTAATAAAAGTAAATGGATTGATGTTCCAGTTAGAAGACAGACTATCAATGTAGACATAAGATTTTTAAAACAACAGGAGACCTATTTAAAACATAAAGATATGGAAAAATCGAAAGGAAAAGTATGAAAAGGACATACTGGACAAATTTAATCTAAAGAAAGCTGGTGTAGCTATATTAATATTAGATCATATAGACTTTAAAGCAAAAAGCATTATAGGGGATGAAGAGGGTCAGTGCATAATAATAAATGATTCAATACACCAGAAATACGTAATACTTTTAAATTTCTATATGCCTAACAACATAGGCTCAAAATATTAGCAGAAGAGTTGACAGAACTACAGGGAGAAATTGGCAACTAGCCTTTTTCAATTACTGATACAGCAAACAGAAGAAAATCAGTACAGATTTGGAGATTTGAACAGAATTAATAAGCTTGATCTAATGGAAAATATATAGAACTCTACATCTAGAAAATAGAAAATATACTTTCTTCTCAAGCACACATAGAAATTTACACAAATGGTTCATCTATTAAGCCAGAAAGCAGGACTCAACTAATGTCAGAGAATCAGCAACATTCAGACTGAACTAGAGGTCAGTAACAAAAAGATAAATAATAAACTTCCACACACTTGTAAATGTAAAAATTCTAAGTCAGCGCTACTCAAAATGTGGTCTGTGGTCCAATCTTCATCCACAAACTCTTACCATGCTACTTGAGGTAAGTACAGAAATGGGGAGTAAGCATTTAGAAACTTTTATAGCACTTGGCATAGCTGCGACATCCAAGCAGCATTTAATTTTTCTAGCAATTCATTTTTATTGTGTTTGACAAAAGTATTGGCTAACAACAGATTGGAAATATAACAAAACAAAAGAAAACAACAATGACAAAGACAACCAATCACTACAGAGAGTTTGGGACACACTCTTTTGTAACCCATGGACGAAAAAAGAGGTCAAAAATGGAAATTTAAAAATACCTAGAACCAAATGATTATAAAAAAGCCTATCTTGTTTTCATATAGATTGCTATAGCATAATTGTTTACTTTTTCGCCTGTCTCACTCAACCTGTGTGTGTATCCCTCCTGCCTGCCATGATGCCTAGTTGAGAAGGCACTCAGCAAATATTTACTCAACTAAAATAGCAGCCCTGGAATCCTGCCTGGACCTATTCCACTCCCACCTTCTTGGCCTCACCCAGCGTGATCGTGATTCAAAATAAGTCTTTGCATTGCTTGGCATATTTTTACTCTGGCCCAGCAAGAAGTGGATTGGACAGTCCCCCTTCTCCTCATGCATTTAACAATGAAAAGGAGGAGATCAGAAGGGAGTGGAAGCAGTCTTTTCATCATCCATGCTTTGGAAGGTGAGCGTTAGTGCCATCTTTGACATGAAGGAGCTACTTAAACACAAATTGGATTAGCAAGACAGGATTAGGACCTGCAGGAAGTATTATATACTTATGAACTGCTTTGTGGAAACTCCCATTGTTTCCATTGCAAGAGCATACTCTACAGAGAGTCAACTAAACAAAATATGGAATTAGCCTGTTAATAAAAAATGAAATAAGTTTTAATAATTCTAAGAGAGCTGAATTAGGCAATAATATTTCAGTCTAGCAAAACTATAACTAGATACTCTGAAATGAGAGTTTTATTAGGGAGTTGTTGTTGGTAAGAAATTAACTTACTAAAAATGGTCTCTGCTCTATCTCCTCCATCAAGAAGAATAGTATACAAACAAAAAACATGATTAAGCAGTGATGTCCAAGAAAGAAAAAAGATTATAAAATACATGAGAAGCTTCAGAACTAGTGATGTCTCTAATTCTAAATGAATTAAAATTCCAGGACACTGAAAGAATGTGCAGATATAAGTACAGAGAATCTTTAAGAAATCATAAAAAATACAAAAGATGACAAAGGTAAAGAAAAGCTGAGGGACTCATTTTCCAAGAAAGGGGGAAAAGGTAGATTGTAGAATATACTGACATTTAAAATGGAGGGTGATTCCTGGCAAAAATTCTCAAAGATTCAAATCTCGGTTCTGCCATTATTGGCAATGTGACCCTGGACATATTTCAAAATTTTACTCTAAGGATTAAATGAGATTATATGTATCACTTCATACAGCACCTGGTCCATGGAAAATTCTCAATAAATGGTAGTTATTACCATTTTTGTATCTCAAGCCCTTCAAAAGTAAGGTGGTAACAACCAAGTACTGACAAAGGTTCATGAAGTACAAGTTTCATTCACTTAATCTCATATTTCTGGCAAGATGGAGGTGGGGGGGTAGAAAGTATTTGAAGACAGGTAGATCAGGAATGTGTCTTCATTTTGAGAAGTATTTCATAAAATCTCTTATCCTTGTGAAAATATTGGATTTTAGGATAATTAGGTAATTAAATAACCATATTCAGAGTACTGATTCATGAACTTAACTTCTCTGTGCCTGTTTTCTTATCTGTAAAATAAGTATAACATTATTACCTTATAGGGTTTTATGCAAATTGAAACCCTTAGAACATGCCTGGTATTTAGTCAGCACCAGACAAATGTTTGTTAAATTTGAGCAGATGATTTTAGTGGCATGCTTGTTCAGCACTTGGCGCCAACCTATTCAATATTTCCATGAGAAACTTGTTAAATTTTCACATAGTTTGCTTGTCAAATTCTCAGATGATATAAATGCTGGGTGATGAAATAAAAATTCAGAAAGACCTTGACAGGCTAGGGCTATGATGAAGTTAAGTCCTGGATAGAGATTTGAAGACAAAAGTTGTTTACAAATACCAGCCTGGTTTACCAGAACTCTCTTTGGATAGGAAAGGAAATTTTAGTTGACTGAAGCTCAACATGCATGGAACATTATATCTAGCAACTAATGCAGTGTTCAGCTGCTTTAAGAGAACTGGACCATTCTGATGACACTGTCTAGACATATAGTGTCTCCAGGATGGTGGGCACAGCTTGTCCATCACTAAACTCTTCCCTCTCTCTTCCCTCCTTAAGTTTCCCCTAAGTAGTAGTTCAACTGCTACTACCCTGAAGCCAGGACTGGTGGTAGTTTAGGTACGAAGATGAGTTCAGGAATATAGATGAACAGTAAGGAAATGGACGATATTTCCAACTCATTTGGTGGCAGGAAATGTCCTTAAGTGGGTATGGGAAAATAGCCTCAAGATTTGTGATGATCAGGGCGCCTAATGGCTCGCTGTGCTACATGCTAAAATGAACTCCCCTCTAATTGTGATTACTATGGGATTTATCTAATCCATGTCCTATAGGAAATCGAGGTACTCCCAGGCATTTTATCAACTTTTCCCTCAGAATAATCCCTGTCCCTGACAAAAGAAGATATTATCATCCCCATAGTATAGATAAGGAACTGAGGTAAAGAAGTAAAATGAATTGCTCTGGGTCACACAGAACTGGAATTACAATTTAGTAATCTTACAATGCACTACATGAGTTTTGGGAGGGAGCATACTGGAACCACATTACATCTTTCAAGAAAAGGCCTATTTATCTTAATCTCTGGGAGAAAGAAGATTATTTTCCTTGGCACATATCAAAGATGTTGAATAGATACTTTAGATTCCACATGCTAATTCTAATCCTTTTCCAAATACTTGGAAAGCCTTAGTTTGATCATTAGAAAGATGCTGGAAATTAACTTTTTTTTTAAGGCAAATATTTGTTTGTTAGAATCTCTAAGGAAAGCAATTAATCAAGAAAGTTGTGTAGTACAGCTGTGCTCTTTCAGCTCACTTGGGACAAGAAACTAACCGAATAGGTAGAAATCCAGATGGTCAGTTCCCTATATCTGCAGCCCACAGTCTATTCCCAGCCTAACCTCACTGTCTAGGGATTGGACAAAGGTGGAGTAAAAGCATATTGCTACCTTAAAAAGTTCCATACAAACATAGTTATTATTATAATATTTTACAAATTTCACCTAAATAATGAACAAATCTACATTCGTTTTAAAAACCTGGAAAATGAAAATAGCCAAAACAAAATGAAACAAAAAGCACCCATTAAGCCACCACCCATTGAGAAACTTTTGTACCTGTTTACAAATTGGGTATTTTCTAATGCTTCTTTCTCTGGTCAGGCCAAGAGGAAATCAGCCAGAACCAGCATATATTATGACCAAAATTAATTGTGTGCCTATATTTTTTATCCATATACACACAGAGTCAAATAAACGGAAGGTCATGAGTTTAGAATATATTTTGGTTGGACACTTCCTTTCTCTTGGAGAAAAGAGACACATACATTCAGAACCCATATGAAGGCTAGGTCCAAAATATATTAGTAATCAGCACAAAATGAATAGAGTGTAATCTTTTCAAATAGTGAGAAATGCTACTAAGAGAGTACCAAATTTCAATGTCATTTCTTTTCCCATCCTAAGGAAAAATGCCATTACCTTTTTGTTCATAGCCACACCATCCTCACAGTCGAGCACTGCACAATCTACATTCAGTGATGGAATCTTCTTTATTTTCTTTTCATCATTTCCAGGTACATAGAGCACTGCCCTCCGGGGAATATACTTGTGATTAGATGAGGAACTATATCCAAGCCTGGAAACATCAGCTGCCAGAGATGCTTTCCTGTAGGAGACATAGCTGGGGTTAGGCCAGAATAGAATTTATTTACAAATTCTTGAAAAACCTTAAATATTAAAGCAAAATTAAAATGAAAATATGAATAATCTTTTTAAAATTATAGCAGAACACAATCACATATAAAAACTAGGAAAACAATAAGAAAAAACCAATAAACACATACGTCATTTTGGCTGAGGTTTAAATATATATATATGATACTGTTTATTGATACAATCTTCTGAGAGAAGGAGGAGGTACCTATTTCTTCCTGGAAAAACACTTCCAATATTAGTATACTGTCCAGGGAGCATCCAAGGAGAAAAAGGAAAGAACTTTATATCCAAAATGTACTAAATAATGATACTACCTACAATTATATGAAAGTAAAATATAGAAAATGAACCATGTAGGTAAGCATTAGTCTATAGCCCTCTCCCTGACAATGAGTCTTTTTCTTTTTTCTTTTTTTTCCTTTTTTGTTTTTTTGACAATGATTCTTTTCAAGTAGGTAAGTCAGGGATTCAAGTTCAATCTTAACAATGGACAAGGATGGGTTGGCCACCTCTTAAGCAGGTGGTAGAAGACAGAGAATGGGAAAAGAATATTGCTAGCTCTGTAGCTGTGAGCAACTTAACTACTGGAAACTTCAGCTTCCTCATCTATAAAAACAGTATTGATTTTGAGGTTGTTGGGAAGATTAGTTAAAGGAAATAATGCACAGAACGCACTTGGCCAGAGCCTGGCACTTAGCTGCTTGATAGGCTGGTGGGCGTAGCAGGAGTAGTAGCAGCTGCTGTTAGCGGAGAAACCCTAGTTGTCAATAGGCCCTGCCTGCTCCAAAACTGTGTTCTCCTCTTTCGTATCACACTAAGTTTAGCCTCCTGATAAAATGAGAGGAGTTGGCCGGAAGCTCACCACTGCCCTTGTGTAACCTGATCTATAGTTTGGTCCTGTGAAAATGTTTTAGCCCCTAAAAAATGGGAAAGGAAGATGAAATCAGCACCCATAACTAGGACCAGCTGCAAGAACGTGCAGGGCTCAGTGCAAAATGAAAATGGGAGCCCCTTGTTAAAAAATTATTAGGAATTTCATGAAGGTGTTAGAGAACATTAAACCAAGTGTGGGATACTTCTAAGTGCAGGGTCATGTGGGACTGCACAGGTTGCACACCCATGTAGCCAGCCTGCCCGTAACAGATGGAGGCGTATGTCAGGAGACTGCCAGCGAGCGAAGGTCAAAGGCTCGGCATACTGGTAACACCCTAATGTTCTGCTGCTCCTGGGTAAAGAGCTTCATCTTTTTCAAAAATAAGTCAGCCATATTCTTCACAAAAGCTCTTTCTTCTTTTTTTTTTTTTAATTTTTTAATTGTAGTTATATACACAATTCAAAATTTCCCATTTTAACTACCTTCAAGTTTACAGTTCAGTGGTATTGATTACATTCAAAATATTGTACTCTCCATATCCATTACCCCAACTATTTCATCGCCTCTTTCACAAAAGCTCGACACTTGTAGTTATCCTAAGTTAACACCACCAAATATTTTGCAGTTTTGTAACATTTTGCCATGATTTAGTGCACCTTGTGACTTTTTTTTTTTATAATATTTTTTTTAAATTTTTTTTTTTTTTTTTAAGATTTTATTTATTTATTTATTCATTTATCCCCTCCTTGCTGCCTGTGCCCGCTGGGTCAGCCAACCACGCCGTGCGGGCAGGCCCGCCCCCACCAGGAGGCCCCGGGAACCAAACCCGGGGCCTCCCATATGGTAAACGGGAGCCCTACTGATTGAGCCACAGCCGCTTCCCTGCACCTTGTGACTTTAACTCAAGAAAAGCAATTGTCTGTTTTAAGGCCTACCAAGCTATCAAAGAGCTTCAGTTTGTGTAAACCTCTTCATTCCTTCCTGCAGGCAGCCTTAACTCTAAAACTTGAGTCCTATTTTTCCACAACATAAGCACTATACTGTGTGAGATACAGATGGCTTTTCAAAGTCTACATGTCTTACAAACATTTTATTTAATATAAATATTACGGCCAGCTAATTGAAGAATGCCTGAAATCTCTGTCATTGTTTTGCACTGGTTGAAAATATCTAGTTTATTTTTAAAGGGGTGGGGGGGAATATAATAACACAATAGCAGTGACCACATTTTATTTATCATTCACACTAGAAAGTAGAATTTGCAACATATACATTTCCCTAAAAATAGCAAAAATGCAATTAAAATAGATGAATTTTTTATTTACCAGGAAATGCTTGGAACAAAATCACTTCTTGTCAGTTTGCTATAACCTCCATGTAGAAACCAAAGGAGAGGATGGAGACAGCTCTGGCAAAAAGATTCTTCAGTGGCACCTTCCTCTACCCCATTGCCTCACCTTCCCTTTCTACCTTTCTCTGACAGCTTGAATATATGGAACATCTCTGTTCCAGTGGTAATTGACCTTCATTTCATGAAATCAGAGATTTTTCTCCATGTGAAATAGCCTCTGACCACCATTTTGGATCCAGCTTTTGAAATCTGAGCCACTCTGCCTGAATCTCAAAGCCTGGGCCACCCAGACATTGAGGACAGGTCACATATGGCACACATAGTGCTCATACGCTGAGCACTATAGTGCAAATCCTTCCTTGTTTATATGATAATAACTTTTAAAAGAGATGATTATTTTAAAAATCTTCTGTCATTGTTAAAGAGCCTTCTGGATTTCCAGATGACATCTTTTATGGTCATAATAACATTGTTTTGCTCTTATCTTTCCCTGTTGAAACACTTTTAATAGGTCCCCATTAACTACAGGATTAAGTTCAATCTTGGCTAATATTCAAGGCCAAACCCTCTTTTCTCAATTTATATTCCACAGTTCCCACACAGGAACCATTTACCCTAGGCACATTAGATTATTACTGTCTCCACAACATGCCATATTCATTGCTTCCACCGAACCTTTGCTTCTGCTGTGGCCTCTGATGGAAAAATCCTTTCCTCTCTACTTGTTTGAATCCTACTGATTTTTGAAGCTCAGCTCAAGGTCCAATTGCTTCCTGAGCTGCTTTAACTATTCATCTTTTTTTTAAGAAGGAAAAACTTTATTTTAAACAGGTTCAATGGTATGTGTACAACAGCAAAGGCTGTCTGTAGCAGTTCCATTTCAAATCTGCATTGATGAATAATGTAGACAAACTTTAGGAATGAAAAAATTTTGCTAAAATGTTGTTTAAATCTGTCAACATGACAATCTTGACATTTATTGCAGACCCTACTATTTCAGTTCTAGAAGCTAAATTTTCATCACACACACAAACGCACAAAAATGAGAATAACCTTACAACTTCCACTAAGGTAATGAGCTATTGAAGTTAATTCCCTAGTATTGTTTTGAAAATATATCCCTACATTGTTAAGAAAAATTCCAACTTCATCCAACTATTATTTAACTGGGCTTCTTCAGTCATCATCTACTGTTGGTTTAATTGTCACACCTCTTCTTATTTGACCGCAACCAATTAAATGCCAATGTTTCTCAACTCTTCAGCTAAGGGCAACTTTTTCTCCAACTTCAGTGCACACAGGATTAGTGAGAACTATTTTACCCGAATCAGCCTTAACTGCACTAACTCTTCCTCCTGTTAACAGGAATCCTATGTTTACCATGAGCACTTCATTCTTTGACAGCTTTTGTACCTTTGCTGCCTTTTTGTCTCCTTCAGTGAGAACACCAAAAAGCCATCTAATTAAAAAATAGGAAATTTCCAATTCTGTGAAGATCTCTGGTAGAGTTCCAACGGCACCAAGCACTTGTCCAACCATTTTGTCAGCCTGACACAAAGTTGGGTCAATTTTTTTGCCAACCCCAATAAGACCCCCTAGAGCAGCATACTGAAGATCACTGTGTTCTGCAAAAAGTGATGCAATTTTGGAAAAAAATGGTTTACACATGAGTTTTCCTTCACTATCTTTGGAAACAATGCCAGGTCTGACTTCTATCTCCTGGCCCACCTTTAGTACTTCTTTTAGTATACTACCACTGGCTATACCTCCCTTGAGGTCATCAACCTCACAGCCAGGTTTGTTGACATCAAAGGACCTAATAACAATAAGTCGGGGTTCTAAAGTAAAGTCTCTTGGAGACACTGGAATCTTCTTTACTATGTACTCACAGACAAATTCAATATTGTATTTTAGCTGAGCAGAAATGGGAATAATAGGCACTCCTTCTGCTACTGTACCTTGTACAAATGCAAGGATTTGCTCATACTATTGCTTAGCCTGAGTTTCTTTAACTAAATCAATTTTATTTTGTAGGATCAAAATATTGTTCAGCCTCATGATTTCTATAGCAGCCAGGTGTTCAGATGTCTGAGGTTGAGGACAGGATTCATTACCAGCTATCAACAGAAGAGATGCATCCATCACTGCTGCACCATTCAGCATAGTAGCCATCAAAATGTTGTGACCAGGACAGTCAACAAAGGAAACATGTCTGATTAATCTGAAGGTCCCTGGGGTCCCTGGAATGTTTGTAGGAAACTCATCAGGTGTCCTACTTCCACAAGATCTGTAACATTCTGGCCGGGGACAACTTGGGTCCTCAAGCTTATAAATATTGGCGTTAGCATATCCATATCCAAGCTTAATTGTAATATTTCTTTCCAGTTCATTTTTGAACCTTACAGTGTGAACTCCAGAAATTGCTTTGACAACTGTGGATTTTCCATGAGCAACATGACCAATTGTACCTATATTAATTGTGGCTTGTCTGCTGATAACTTCGTGTGAAAGTGGCATCAACGTGGTGACATTCTGCAATGAAATATTTCATTTTACAGTACTAGAAGTCACTGCAAATAATATAAACCAGGACTTTCCACTCACTTTAAGAGTTATCCACAGCTTGCCACCATGTCAGCAGCTCTGTACTACTTACAGAAAGTGTCCTTTCTATAGAAGACTTTATTTTAGAGAAAGTACCTTGGTGGTGGGATGCCGAAACAGCCCTCAATAGAACAAATTGGAGGACACGTCCCCTCAATAAAAGAGATCTGGAAACTGGAGGTCCCCAATCTTGCAAGCACCAACACTAAGAAGAGTGCACATATTTCCTTCCCAGACCCTTAAAAGTGAAAATCCAGATCTTTGGAAGTTAAAAAAACAAAATGACATTTCACACAGTGACTTTCCAACCAAGTTTTTGTGGTGCTCTAGTTCCTATGAGGGCACACTCCCATGTTCAGCTCCAAGGAGGGCACAAGCACAGCTTAGGGTACCCGCACCGGGCTCCCTCCTAATTCAGGCTTGAGAAGGCCAGCGCCGCCTTGACCCAAGACCTTCCGGGAAGCTTGGCCACTCCTACTGCAGAGCTCACTGCACATACTCCACTAAGCAGAACCTCACCAAGCCGGCGAGATCCTGGTGAGAGTTGCTGCTGACCCAGAGTCATCCCAATCTTGACCGGCGCCGTCTTGCCCAGAGAAGAAAAAGACCATTCATCTTTCAACTCTCAAAGCATTTATCACTCCTAACCAAACCAGAACCAGCAGGCGGTTCTCCAATCATGGCTAAAGTTAAACAATGTGGGAATGGAGCTGGCACAGCTTTCTGAAAAGCCAATCGATGGTATGACTCAAAAGACTTGAAAAGGCTCCTACCCTTTTATGTGGTAATTTCACTTTGATTACATCAGAAAAAACAACCAAAAATATGACTCTCTCTATATACAATATATAACGTTAAAAAATTGAAAACAACCTTTAGGTCCAACAGTAGGATGAATTATTGTACCAGCATTCAGTGGACTATTATGCTATCTTTAAAAATTATGTTTGGGGAGCAGATGTGGCTCCAGCAGTTGAGCGCCTGCTTTCTACATGGGAGGTCCGGGGTTTGGTCCCTGATGCTCCTGAAAACAAAAACAAACAAGCAAACAAATGCAGGAACCAACTCAGGGAAGCAGATGTGGCTCAGTGGTTCAGCTCCGGCTTCCTAGTCACCATAACTTTAAAAAAAAAATTATGTTTAAGAAAGTATTTAGCATTATATAAAGATAGTTATGATTAATGCTATTTCTAAGCAGAGGGTATAACATTATTTATGCAATTGCATCTTAACTTAGTAAAAAATGCAAGTAAAAATATCCAGAAGGAAACACACCAGAATGTTAATAGAGATGCCGCTAGGCAGTAGATTTGGGATCAAGATTTTTCTGCTATTTCACGTTTTTTTTTCACATTTTCCACATTTACTAGAAAGAGCATCATTCCTTTTATAATTGGATGAAAAAAACAACAACAACAATAAAAGTCTTTTAGAAGTAAAAGACTTCAAATAGCAGGAAAATAGAGTGGAAAGTATTAAGCTGAGCTATAGAAAATTGCTGATATTCAATCATTTTTGACCTACAATGATAGCAGTTTTATAGGGTTTAACCCAATTTTTAAAAATTTTATTTTTTTAAAATTTATTTTATTTTTTTTATTCCCACCCCCCCACCCCCACCCCCAGCAGCAGTAGCTCTAGCTATTATTACCTGACATTCATGATACATGTGGAATGCTGGTAGCTCTAAGCCAGCACCAGGCTTGTGTTCAGTATCCCCAACTAAATTATAAACTCTTTTGGAGGGATGGGATTGGCTCTTACATCTCCCTCCACGTTGCTTAGCATGGGAGCTTCACACATAGTGGGTATACAGTTCATGTTAATTTAGTGCCTAACCAAAGCCAGCTCTCTGGAGTGGGTGTGTAAGCTAATCTGCAACCACACTGTCATTTTCCTGGTGGAGCAGTCAAGTTTTAGTGATTACAGGTAGGAGGTAATTTTTATTCCCACTCTCCCCTTTGCCATCACTGAATTGCTTTTTTCCCATGTTCAGCTGTTCCTTTCATGAACACAGAGGGCCTCATTAAATTTTATCTAAATGACTATGAAAGCCTCATATCTATTCTCATTCATTCATTCAGGGAGCACTTGCTAAGCACTCCATGGTGACCTGCACCTCGGCCCCCACATAGCAGGCACTTCTGTGCAAATTAGAAAAAGGTGCCCCCTCATCCGTTCCAGCTGCTGGGAGTACAAAAAGGTGCCTCCTGTTCCTGACGCAGCAAGGTTTGGGGTGACTGGTGACAGCCGAAGCACAGCCCCTGCTTGTGCCTGGGGCTCACACCCCTGTGCTGGCCCAGTCTGTGCAGTGTGCAGAGGCCCTGACCTGCACTGTGCTCAGCGCCGTGGGAGGCAGCATCAAAGCCACAGGCCATGCCCAAAAGGCCCAGGGAGGCACACCCAGAAGAATGGCCTAAAAAACGGGTCAGGAAGGCTAATGGCCAAAACATAAGGAAGCTTGAGGCAAGAAGATCAAAGGCCACAAAAATGCTTGGAATAAAAAAAAAAAAAAAAAAAAAAAAAAAAAGACAAAGGTGTAGGAAGGTTCCAGACTTCAGGTACTGCCTTAGACCTTGAGATCTGGGACGCGGGTTGTCACTGGCCGGTGGTGCAGGAGCTCAGAGAGGGGCAGCCACGTGTCAGAGTGAGAAGAAAGGCTTACCCAAGCATCCCTCCTCCCCTACCGCTGGTGGGTCCTCTCCTTCCCCATCTCCGGCTGTTTCAAAATCTGTTATGTACTTGAGCTGTGTTAAGCACTGACTACTGGTTATGAATACAATTGGAGTAGGTGACAAGATCTTACTTATTTTATCTTATCTTACATATTTGGAGTTAGGGCCTCTTGATAGTCAGCATGTAAATATATTCAAACAATATGCAAAACAGGGGCTTAAGATTAGTTGAAAAAAATATGGTAGCCTTATGGCGGGTTATTTCTACAGAGGGACCTTTCTTTAGATACGCCATCATTTGGTAGGTTCAGGGATTCTGCTGGCTGGAGACAGCCTCCCTCTTGGCCTTGTTTTAGTCTTCTCCCTTTCTTCCTCCACCTGATGCCATTTATTAATCATTTAAACACCTAGAGGTATAGCTATTCCTTAGTGCTTTAGGGGTTCTCAACCTGGAGACTCAGTATGACAAGTCACCAGGGGAGTTTTTAAAAATGGCCAATTTCTGGACCCCACCCATGTCCCAGGGTAATTAAACTCACTGGTAGGAGGGCTCAGGCTTCAGTATTTTGTAAACTCTCTAGGTCTTTGCTACTTAAGCATCAGGTGGGGAGCTTGTTAGAAATGCAGAATCTGGGGCCTGCCCCAGACCTACTAAATTCGAATCTGCATTTTATCAAGATCCCCAGATGACATGTTACCACATGCAAGTTTGAGAAGCACTAGCTAGTTTAGGTTACCGATTGTCAAACTTGGCAGCACATTGGAATCACCTGAGGAGTTTTAAAATATACTGATGCCAAAGCCCCACTCCAAGAGGGAGTGGGGTAAAGCCTAGGCTTTTGGGCTTCTGAAAGTTCCCTAGGTGATTCTAATATGTGGCTACAGCAGAGATCCACTGCCCTAGATGAGTTTAATGTGCAGCCAGAGTCAAGAACCACTGTCCAAATGCAAGAAATTTTGCTCCAGCAAAAATTTCTTTTACGTGAATTATAGTTTCCCATATTTTATCATTATACACAGGTAGGTGCTATGAAAGTGATCGGATCATAGTTATCTTAGTTTGTCAGGGCTGCTATGACAAATACCACACTATGGGTTGGCTTAAACAATGGGAACTTATTTTCTCACTGTATGAAGGCCAGAAGTCCAAAGTCAAGATGTAGGGAAGGCCATGCTTATTCCTGGGGTCGGTAGCATCTGGTGCTGGCAGTTGTCCATCACATAGTGACATCTCGCTCCTCTCTGACTGCTTCTAACTCTGGCTTCTATTGACGACAGTATCTGAATTTCCTCTCTTTATAAGGCCTCCAGTGGTTCAGATTAAGGCCATCCTGATTCAATTTGGTCTCATCTAAAAAGGATCTTTGGAGATCCTGTTGACAAATGAGTCAACACTTTAATAACATCTTCAAAGGACCTATTTACAAATGGGTTTATGCCCACAGGCATGCATATCTTTTATGGGGTACATGATTCAATCCCTAATAATAACTGAAGATGCAGAAAACTTGAAAAATTCATGTTTAAATCTTTTTAATAAAAAAAATCAACACAAACTGCTAACAATATTTGAAATAGTAGTAATAATCAAATAAGCCACTATTTGAGGATCTGCAATTTAGTGATTGATTTCTAAATCTAAGTTAATAGTTTCTTTACTTGGCTGAGAGCTAGTACAGAGGTCTCTACTTTGGGTGCACATTACTGTTAGTGGGGGGATTAAAAAACAAAACAAAACCCAGGCCACACCCTAAACAAATTAGATCAGTATATTTCTAAAGCTTCTTGGGAGATTCCAAAGTGTAGCCTGGGATGAGAACCACTGCACCAGGGGCTGTGAGCACAACCAAAGTGTCTCATTGATTCTAGAAAGGCCTTGGGTTGTTGGACATTAACAGTTGCCAGAATTTAATCCTACTATATTCAGGCAGGGGCATTGGGTAACAATTATGTAACTTTCCACTAATTAAATGAATAGGGAATGGTAATTTTGAGATTTCTTTGCTTGTAGATAATGTTGCCCTACACTCTCCAGCCGCTGAAGGAGTGGCTGTCATTGCCAGGGCTTGGGGATGGTGGGGAGTGAATACCAAGAAGTCCTTGTCGAGTTTTGATCTTTAAACTAGAGTCTCCTATCAAGCCCACAGTGAGACAGTAAGCTTTGTTGGTAGAGAAGGAAGTCTTCTAATTTCCAAAGACCTGAGGGTCTATACATGGAGTTTTCCCCAGAGGCAGAATGTAAAAGGAATGGAAGATTTGAAGTAAAAGAAGTGTCTACCACCAGGAGGGCAAAAGCCCTTCAAGACACTGAGAGAAGTTCTGATGGGAAGAGTTCGAGTGATGAGAGAAGGGTGAAGATTCTGCCTGGTTTACTCCCTCATTCTGGGAACCTGCAGGGTAGTGAAGGTGGTTAGAGAGGTGACGGGAATATCTGAGATAAGTTGAGGATGGGAGCTGGAAGCAGAAAAGGATTATACCAACTCCCCATTTCAATCTCTGGAAGAATACCTCACAGGAGCACTGGACCAACATGGGACCATAGAGGACAGTAGATATGGCACATGGATTGTTTAAGTAGAGAAGGGCTTAGAGCAGTATGCCCCTAACTCCCCAAAGTGTGGAAGAAATCTAGAAGTTCTTGATGACTTTTCTGGTGGAGTATGTAGATAGTAGTTTAGAATTAAGAGTCAGTGTGCCTGCAAGGGAGTCATCACAGTGCAGGAATGAGGACATTACTCATTTCAGGGGTGGCAGGGGGGACACCCCAGGGCCAGGGGTAGCTGACAGACACGACTGAGTCTAGACCTAAGTAGGACCAGTGAGAGCAAAGATGGGAAGCCTAGTCAGCAGGGCAATAATTAAACTTCCTGGGGGCAAACCCCATGCATTGCCTGGACCCAATGAGTCCACCAACCATTGATACTGTAGCAGAGACCAGTGGCCAAGAGCCAAGAAAGATGAGCTACTCTTCACCAGAGGTCAGATGGAGCCAGCAAAGAAGGATGCATATGGGCCAGACACTCTGCTTCTGCTGACATCTCAACCACTCCCAGGCATACCATTCAGTGGGATTAATCACATTCACCACTTTCCATTACTAAACTTTCCCATCTCCCCAAACAGAAACCCTATGCCCATTTTGCATCAACTCCCCATTCCCTGCCACCCCCAGCAATGTGTACTCTAATTTCTTTTTTTATTTGCAATGTTTTAATATTTAGAGTTTCATTTTTACAAAGCTCTGCACATAAAAATAAATATACAGAAACAAACCCCATTAACTGTCCATTATCAGTAATCCTCATTGGTGGGTTCACCGTTCATAAGGAAGACATTGTTCTATGCAACTTGTCACAGAAACTGTTCTATCAGCAAACAGTTCTCATTTACAAGATCATTACTCAGCCTTTCTTATCAAGACTGTAAATCACCTGGAGGCCTTTACACACTAGATATTAGCACAAAATCAATGAGTGTGATCATCTTGAAAGGAGTATGACCAGAAATACACCCCACTGCCCCCTGGCTGGTCACTGTGGCAAGCGTGTGCAGGCAACTGAACTGAAGGGCAAGGGCTCATCCTGCTCATCCTGGAAACGACACTAACAGGATTCTCAGCCTCATCCACCAGCCAACGGGCCTCTGCATCTAGGTCTCCAGGAACATGTCCCACTCACTCACCAGACAAGGGGTTACAGCCACCTCCCCGCAAAGGCTTTCAGTCAGATTTACGTTTCAGGATGACCAATGAAGTAGAAGGCCCAGGACTGTCTTCTTTCTGAGGCTTTTTTTGCATTTCCTTGTAACTTTTTCCTTTTTGCACGCTGTACCACATTTCAATCTTCCGTCTCCTTTTCTCTTCAAGCCATTTTAGTTTTTCCTTATGCTTTTCAGCTTGTGCATTTAACTCTTCTTGCATTTTCAAACAAGCATTCTTGTCGTTTAACAATATCAGGTTCCACAGCCACGGCTGCTTGGTCCAGCTGCCTCTGCCTCAAGGCCCTCAGCCAGGTAAAAGGCTGCATGGAGAAGGATACAGCTAAAGACGTTACACCAGCCATAGGTGGCCAGAAGAGCCCACGGTGGCATGCAGGAAGCGCAGACCCTCAGTCTCAAGGGCCAGCTACAGGGACAGGGACTCCTGCTCCTTGGCCACGGCCCAGCTGCCAGCCTAGCTGTGTCGCCCTGTACTCTAATTTCTGTCTCTAAGAGCTTGCGTGTTCTCCCATATTTACTTTGTAGTTACCATGGGGCTTAAATTTAACATACTAATCCTATAACAATCTCATTTGCCTTTATTTTTTTGTAGCTTTTAACAGTGGGAATTTATTAATTTACATGCTTACAGTTTTGAGGCTGAGAAAAAGGTCCAAAGCAAGGTATCATCAAGGTGATGCTTTCTCCCTGAAGACCAGCTGCCAGTGATCCTGGACTCCTCTGTCACATGGCAAGGTACATGGTGGCATCTGCTGGTCTCTCCTTTGTTTTTGGGGTTTTGTTGATTTTAGCTTCTTGCTTCCATGGCTTTCTCTCTGAATTTCATTCTCTTATAAAGGATTCCAATAAGAGGATTAAGACCCACCCTGAATGAGGTGGGTCACATCTTAATTTAAGATCCTACTCACCAAAAGATGCTACTTACAATAGGTCCACACCACAGGAATGGATTAACTTTAAGAACCTACTTTTCTGGAGTCCATTCAGCTTGAAACCATCACAACCATCTCCTTTGTACCCCAGTATAGAGCTCTCTACGTGAGGGGCAGGGGCGGGTGTCAACTGCAGCCTCCCTGGAAGGCAATTTGGCATGATACAGCAAGGCTCTTAGACCCAGAAATTCCAGGTGCAGAAGCATTTTCTAAGGTGATCATCAGAGATGGGCCAAAGGTATCTATGTGCACACAGGCAGTATGCGCTGGTCCCTTAGATACAACTCGCTGTTGAGATGGCAGATCACACCCATGGAAGGAGATGCCCGCATGCCTTTATGAATTTTGTGGATCAGGAATTTGGACTTGCCTGACAGTTCTGGCTTGGAATGTCTCCTGAGGCTGCTGGGGCACAGTCCTCTGGAGGACTGGCTGGGCCAGGAGAACTTTTTTTCCAGGGTGGCTCCTTCATATGACTGCTGAGGTGGGGCAGGCTGGGAGACAGGGCTTCCGTTTCTTTCCATGTGGGTGTCTCCTCCAGTCGCCATACTCAGTACAGTGGCTACCCTCCCACAGAGGAGGTGATCCATGGGACTAATGTCCTAGTGTCATGACCAACTCAGAAGTCACATGCTGCCTTCTGCCATATTCCATGGGTTCCAAGGGTCAGCCTTAACTCACAGTGGGAAGAAACCACCAAAGACACAATCAGCTGGAGATGAGGACCCATTGCAGCCCATCTTGGAGGACATGGGAGAGTGGCTTGCTTCCAGGTGAGGTCTGCCCCCTGGCTGAGCCCCACTTCCTGGCTGAGTCTCTCGTTCGCTTTTTACTCCAACTTAACTTCAGTAGTATACACAAACTATGTCTCTTTACCCAGCTGGTGAGGGGTGGGGGAGGGGCCAGCCAGGGTGCCAGGGTATTGCTTTTAAGTAGCCTTTTTCTTGATCTGGTACTTGCCCTGTTACTGCAGTCCTTTATTTTCTGGAGTTTTGAGGAAGATGTTTCTGGCCAGTTCCTGCTGGTTGTTCAAAACTTCTGGGGGTGGGGGTGGGGGGGGTGGAGCCCGGAAGCATCTTACTCTTCCATCTTGATCAGGGCGGGAATCCCAATGGGTGTGATCATTTTAATACTCTTCAAAGACTTTACCAAATTGTCTTCCCAAAGGGTTGTACTAATTTATCCTCCCATCACTAGATTGTGACCGTGCCTAGCCTACCACTCTCTCACCCACAACTCTTGACACTTTTATATGCCCAGGGTTTGGGACATTCAAGGAAAAGAGGTATTATGTTGTGAGCAAGGATAGACATCTTGTGATGTGAAGCACTGGGGAAAGTTTTGTAAACTGCCTTCCTTATCTAAGCAATGATGAGACAAGAATCCATGTATCCTTTTAACCCTGCAAGATCAGCATTCCCCACCTTGAGTAATATATTCTATTACTTTATACCCTCGCCATGTCAAATATTTTTAAATATTTTATGTTGTATTCAAGTCCAGTTACCAGTGAAGGAGTGTTTTATAGCATCATTTTGGAACCAGGAAAAGGAATCATCTTTTATGTGTCCCTGCCCTTTATGAACACTTTTGTCCACACTGACCAGTAAATTTTGGTAAATTTTCATTTGTTCATAAACCTAAGAGCTAAGAAAAAAAAAAAAAAAAAAAAAAAAAAAAAAAAAAACAGATTATGTAAAGCATCATTTTTAAAAAAAAATTTATTTATTTATCCCCCTTGCCCCCCGTTGTTTTGTGCTCTCTGTCTGCTCTCTGTGTCCACTCGCTGCATGCTCTCTGTGTCTGTCTGCTTGTCTTATCTTCTCATCTTCTCTTTAGGAGGCACCGCGAACTGATCCTGGAGCCTCCGATGTGGGAGAGAGGCACTCAATCGCTTGAGCCACCTCAGCTCCCTGGTTTGTTGTGTCTCTCATTGTCTATCCTCTTTGTCTCTTTTTGTTGCGCCAGCTCTCTGCATGAGCCAGCTTGCTTTTCACCAGGAAGCCCCGGGAAATGAACCCAGGACCTCCCATATGATAGATGGGAGCCCAGTCACTTGAGCCACATCTGCTTTCCTAAAGCATCATTTTTAAAAACCCATCAATAAATTTCCATTTGGGATGCTGCACAGAAACATCATGGCCATTTAAACTCACCAAAACAGATTTTGACTCTAAAAGCTGATAAAGGCTGAAAACAAAAATTGCTTACAGACACGTTTGTGCAAAGCCACAACTGTATGACAGATTTATAAAAGATTATTCTGTATCTTCAACCCTTTGAGGGTAGTTGGAGGAGCATAACTGCACTCTGTCAAAGCTCTTTGGTTATACTGTGAAAACTGAGTTCTGTGTTATACGGCCCATAGGTCTGACCTATTATGACAAATCCAATGCTTCCATGTCAACTGGAGTGAGGATAAACACCCATTCACCAATCCTTTCCTAACCCCCAAGTGACAGTAAAATTCATCTGCAAGTTTCAACCACGCTTATGACTATTAATAACTAGGTATTTATACCACCATCTATTATAATTGAGGTCTACTTATGTTGGCAATTTGCTAAGTTCCCATGTGCCTTGAGAGATTCCTTCCCTACTTCCATTTGAAGAACTATGTTTTGGTTACTATGACAACAGTGCACAGAGAGGGGGGAGCATTCCATGGACACGAGAGCAAAAGAACAGCTATTTGTCCTCTCATCGGCAGCACAGGGCCATTCGTGAGATTAGCATGTGGTGCAAATACAAATAAGCGTGCAGCCCATTTCAGGAAAGCCAAGAAGACATTTTCAGGGCAAACGCTCTCTGAAGCAATTATATCACACTTCAATCAAGTGCTCCATTTTGTGCTGAAATGAAGAAATAGTCTTTTGTGTCCAAAGCAGATACACACAGGATAGCAGCTTGTGGGCCACTGTGAGTTTGCTTCTCAAGAAGGAAGCATGACACAGGCTGGGGGCAATCCATGGGCCATGGGCCAGTCCTGAGGCCACTGCGGGGCACCCTGTAGAAAAGAGGTATGTTGGGGAGGGAACTCCCTCCCGGCCTAACCTTGCCACAGGAACCCAAGGAAAAGGGACGGGTGTCGGGTAAGGAACAGACGATGGAAACAGAGAACAAAGCAGACTCCTTCTTTTTGTCCAGTTCAGTGATGTTTTTGTCATGCTGTTGCAGCATAGATCTCTGCCCCCTCAGACCATCAGGATACCAAGGAGGCAAAGCAAATTACTACCAGTGACCCAAATAATGGAGGTCTTTTTATTTTTTCTTCCATACAGAATGAGAAAGCAAACATAAATCCACCTCAAAATTCAAAGTTACCAAATCTGTTTCCTCTTTTCACATTCATGATATCATCTCATAAACAAAAATGCATTGATCAAATTCAATCATTTAATCATGCATTTAATAAATATTGAGTCCACTATGAGCTGGCACCTTGCTAAGTAAGGGCCATGGGTGTACAAACACGGACAAGAAGCTAACAGTCCAGTCGTTGTGCAGAGTCGCAAAATGAATTCGCTGGAAAGGCAAGAGAACTTTAGCTCCCGAGGTAAGCAAATGGCTTGTGTGGTGAGCATGGCCCAAGACCAGGGAAAACCCATACAACTATGGAGACTATTGATGGATCACAAATAAGAGGGAAAGTTTTCCAAGAAAACAGAGAGCCATGTTTATATCCCATACAAGTTAGTCTTTACTAATAAATGTACTTTGATGAGGGCAATGGCTGCTTTTAGAGTCCCTCTCGTCCCATGGCATTTTGGCCCTGGAACTATCTCTGAGAGCAATCACTGGCATTTCTCCAAAAGGAAAATGAAGGTAAGGAAAAGGTTCTATACAAGCTAAGCCTACATCAGACAAGCAGAGGGAAGAAGAAGGTGAGGGAAGAAGGTACTTGAGATCAGGTGAGGGAGGGGAAGAGGAAAAGGCAGGAGAAGAAAAGCATGGGAACTGGAGGAAAAAGTTGAGCTGAATAAGAAAGTGTGAGGATAGAAAGGAAGGCGGAGGAGCCCAGGAAGAAAGGGAGAATGGGGGAGGGGAAGGAAGAGAGGGAAGAAGAGAGGAGCTTTGTTTTTCTGCAAAGCTCCCCGTTTTGTGTTGAAGAGGGGATGATAATAGAGCATGTGCCTGTTGGTGGGTATTTGCCTTAATCCCACTTTCTTGCTCTACATTTGGTTAGAGAGAGGAGGAGCAGAGGTTTAATCTGAACAGAAAACTGGAGGGATTTTTCTTTTTCTGGAGTGACACCGAGGTCAAGAGGGAAACCTGCACTCCTTCACTGAACACGTTTAAGAACACAATGCGATTAGCATCTCTTCTGTTTCTGGGCTGCTTCTATTCCTGGCTCCTTGAAACACAAGGGAGTCAAAGGATGTCGTTCATTAATATTTAACTTTTAATGTTGCTGAGAACTTGGTCCAGAAATAATTGCTCAGTACTCTCTACCTACAGAAATTTGATAGATGGATTTTCAAGTGTAATCCCAGAGTAGGCAACTATGAGATATATTACCTGTCAAGCATATTACATGGGAGCTTTTGATAAATTGTAACTAAAACCTAAAGGACAAGTTAGCCTGACTTCTCTCTGCTTCTAGAGAGACTATTTTTGATTTCAGATCCTGAAATTCCTGTAAGGAATAGGGAGGACAGTTCCATCACTGGCCAACTCTCAGAGCATAAAGTTTTGTTCAGATTGACCTATAAAGATCTGATTCTAAAGCCAGTCGCAGAAAAAGTATTTACTAATTAATGTAATAAAACAGCAGTGAAAAGTATAGGAAATAATATTACCATAGGACCACCAAACATAGTCACTAAACTTTTTCATTTAGAGATTACATTATACTGGGTTATTCTACATCGAAAATAATATATTTAAAGCTGAGATGATTATTTTCTGGCTTGTTCAGAGCTTTAAAGGTAACTCAGCAAATGTGGACTGGAAAGATCAATTTCTCCCTATTTTTTTAAAGGTCACGAAGAAGATTGTCAACCTGACATATGTAAACCATGGATTCTTTTACAGAGTTCTTCAAATGCTCAGACTGCTAAATGTGTCAAATTAATGTATCTCCCTCATGATTGAATTCTTTGACATGAAAGTAACCATGGAAGATTTATTTTTCCTCCAAAAAAATGGCTCTACAGTTTTGAGGAAAAGGTTCTCCCTGTACCTTATTTACTATTATTATTATTTGGTAATGGTCATGAAAATAATCTGGGTTAATGGAATCACCGTTTTCTTCCCAGATTCTCTCAAAAATTCCTTTCAAGTATCAGTCTCAATCAAATGAGGCCAAAATGTTACAAAGCTTAGAATTTTGATATTTTGTTAGCCAGTCCCTTAATTATTCTGATTTGTAGATTTTGGGAAGTTTTAATATTGATCTCTCTCTAGCACTGAATAATTTTTAGAAAAAAACACAGTCTGGGTCTAATTGCCAGACCCACACCACACACACGAAAGCTGTGAATACAAGCTGTGATCATGAATCACGTGTATGTGGCTTTGATTGTGTGGGACCCACAATAAGATTAAGATTGTTTTTTTCCTCCTTAATTATTCAGAGCTAAGTGTGATGAAAATTAAAACTAAACATACGGATGTGATCACAAAGTCTTTTTCTAATGTTTTTAAAAAGTACGTTTAACATGCTACAAGCACTAATTCCTTTAAATATCTATTTAAAGCAAGACTTCTAGGAACTTGCTCTAATTGTAGGGGACTTTAAATTTTTTTTCTTAATTTAGTGCCACACTTAGCAATGCACTAGCTCAAAGTCCAAAACCACTTCTCTTCTCTTTATTTTTAGATTTTAAGGAACTTCACTTTTATTTAATATATATTGTTTATTAAGGTTTCAATGGAGTGAACTGGTCAAATTCAGAACGTAACACTGGTTATTGCAAATACAAAGAGAACAAAATAAAAATTAAGAAGCTAATCCTTTCCACAAGAATATGTCCATAATAATTCTCTATTGTGGTTTGTCACTTGATTCTCAGTTTTCTGTGTTAATGGCAAGAGAGGAGGAATAGGTAATCTAGAGCCCTGGACAACCAGAAAATCATTTACATTTGTCTTAGGAAATGCATTAACTAATTTTAAAAAGCTAATTTAATATTAGATTCTATCTAGATGACAACTGATATTTGTTTCCCTTTGAAATTCACTAATGATACCATAAGAGGTAAGTGGCTCAGAAGCATGTAGGACAGTTGGGCTTGAGATTGAAAAGTTGTTGCAGGTTTTTATGGCACCAAATGGGCAATCTCTTAATGGTCCCTCCTCTGACTCGGATTGTAGAAATGTCAGCAGAAGACGGAGGAACACCTGAGTCGGCCATTATTAGACAGACTTATATTGGATTTCAGCTTCTGCCTGCCTGACACATTTCTCTGGCACCTCTGTTCCATTCTTCCATCTCCTATCTTTCTCCCCTTTCCATTTGTGTCTCTCATACCTCTCCCTGACTCCACACTTCACCAAGCCCACATTTTTTGGCTATCCCAAAATGCTTAAGTGTACCTATTTTACTTATTTAATTGCTAGCAATTTCCCTGAATTGGTCCTTATTCCTTTGGCCACTTGTCCCTTCCCTCTTGATCCACTTCTGAAGATTCCTGAAGATTTGGCTCCTTTATGTCTGCCATGACAGATCCCAAACCCAGTCTCTATAGCCATTAGAACCCTGCAGAATGTTGACTGTCTTCGTGGGCCAACCAGCTCCACTAGATTTTTTTTCAAAGCAGTTTTATTGGGATATATTCACATATCTACAATCTATCCAAAGTATACAATCAATGGCTTTTAGTATAATCACAGTGTTGTGCACTCATCACCACAAAAAATTTTAGAATAATTTCATTACTCAAAAAGAAAAACTCCACACCCCTTAGCAGTCAATTCTTAATCCCTTTATCCTTCTCAACCCTATATAACCACTAATCCAATTCCATCTTTATAAATTGATTTATATTTTATATAAATGACATCATACAATCCATTAGTTTTTAATCTGACCAGGTTACCCTGGCCAGATCTCTGTGACTATAAGATAAATCCCCAATACCAAGGGCTCTAAGGGAACCTTCCTCTCTCAACTATGGTGTGGATGGCATTGAATGACTATTCAAAAACGAAATAAGCAAGCAAATGTTTTAAAGAAAGTAGTAGTCAATGTTTTAAAGAAAGCATCCAATGTTTTAAAGAAAGCACACAAAGAAGCAAAACCTCAGAACTCAGTTTATCATGATTCCCAGCAGGACCAGTAGACTGCAATAACAACCCAAAGGCACCAGAAAATGATAAGGATATTAAATTACAAAATACCAACATTTGCATAGTAATTCCCACTAATTAAGAAAGAAAGATATAAGTTGTTTGTTATAAACACCACCAGGTCTTGAGCAAACACCAAGAGCTCACCACAGAGGCAAACTAAGCATTTGTCTAATCAGAGCTACTTTCCAAAGAGTTTTATTGGTACAGCTGCAAAGCGTGCATTTTATCACACATGCTAATAATCCCAGTTATGGCGCCTGCATTTTAATCATTTGTTCTGGGCTTGTTTCTCAAACAATTAGCACTAATGAATGGCCAGGATACCTCGGATCATATATGTCTAATTGCAGTCAAGAGCAGTTCTTGTCTGCATGTACATTTCAATTTACCTCTGGGGATAATGTTTGTTAATTGTATTTCTTTATACGCAAGTGAAGAAAAAGGCAGCTCAGGCAAAAAAGGACTAAGTGTTCTCCTCTTTCCCTTTGTTCCCACAAGAAGCTAAAGTCACTTCAAGAGGCACTTAATCCCATCATCCGTGGTTACAATTGCCTTGCAGCGTCAATCAAAAAGAATCTGAAGTAAAATGATGCAGCTATATTGTATAATTAAAAGCAATTCAGGTAGTTATTGCTTGGGGCCCTTTACAGGTCCACATACTTAAAATGGCCCTGCGGGGATCCTAAACACTGTAGTGTTTTAAATTTGGTCTCAGAGGAAGGAGAGGAATATGAAAAAAAAAAAAAAAAAAAAAAAAAAAAAAAACCTACCACTCGTTCCTAGTGAGAACTGTAAATAAAGTAAAAGGAAAGAAAAGGGAGTGCAAAAATCCGAAGTGAAAAAAACAAAACTCTATCTACAAAATGAAATAAACACAGAAAGAAAGGAGAAAGAAGAAAACAAATGAAATTTCCTAAATTAAACAGTCCCTGATCCAATCCAACTCTTGCACTTAAGGAGAAACTGTGCAATATTGGCTGGGTCTCTTCAGCAGTAAATGAAACAGCCTTCTAGGATCCATAACATAAAAATAAAGGTTACCTGAAAATTCATGCTTATAAAGAAAATGTAGAGTAAATTTTTGGTATGTCTGATTCCACAGTTAATTTATAAAGGTAGATGTGCAAAGTACTTTTTTAAAGTTTGGCACGGATCTGTAAAGTGATTTACTTAATTAAATCATTAAAAAGAAGAAGGAGGAAGCTAGGGAGGAGGAGGAAGAGGAGGAGGAGGAGGTGGAGGAGGAAGAGGAGGAGAAGGAGAAGAAGAAGGAGAAGAAGAAATTAAGTACTCAGGTCTTTGCAATTTCTTATTTGGCTTTTAAAGTCAAACACAGGGTTTTTGGTGTGTGCTTTTCAAAGAATGCAGACCCATCACTGACAGCAGGTTGGGAATGGGCACAATTCTCTGGTTTTGAGTCTTGGCTAAAATATTTCTAAGTAAAAACAACTACTTGACAGATTCAAGGCTAGATGTAAAAATGATGAGTATGTTTTATCCTCATTTCCCCCTTTATAATAAAAATGGGAAAGAAAGCTTCCTGTTGATTTATGAAAGAATTTCAGGAAAAAATGCTAAGTGCAAGCCTGAATGGTCTGTTGGATAGTAAGAAACTTTTCTGGAAAGATACTAGTTTATTTCTAACATAAAGTGTACTCTGGTGAGCAGATGACCAGTGGAAATGCTGTGCTCTACATCACTAGTACCCAATACTTCAGAGCAGTATATATAAATACTTTTGAAGATACAAAGTAGTGGCAAATGTAATGGTGGCCTGAAAACTACTATGTGTGAAAATGAGAGAGTCATATTTTAAGTGAACATTCAAATCATAAAATGATTGTCAAGGAGGTCATCCAACAGTTCATTTAAATAAAGTATTGTATTTATTTTCCACACAAATATCCTAACAACTTAAGTCAGTACAAATGCATAAAACTGAAAAATGCAAAAAGCACTCCCCCAAAAGGTTAACCTTAAAATAATCAAATATTTTTCCATCCCTAGAACAGAACTTTAAAAAAAAAAAATCTGTCATTTCAAAAAATCTGCTTACTATGCCTTTTCAACTAACTATATTGATCATATCATTAGAGAGAACAGTTCAGGTTGAGAGATAAGTATTTCCTATAAGTTTAAACATTTATTGTCCAGCACTCACTCATCCTGCAAGTATCCACTCAAAAAACATGAGGTCCCCGAGGGGTGCGTGTGTGGGGTGAGGGTTTGACACTGCCATACTCCTATCACCCTTGCTTTCTACCATCAGTCCTTCTGGGACTGAGAAGAGAAAGTGGCTGACAGAGGGCCCTGCCCCTTACCTGAGCTTAATTTCTTGTCTCTTCAACATTGTCACCAAACTATTCAGATAATGTATTTCATAAACAGCCATCTCTGCTTCTTTGCCACGATGGTGCTGTTCAAATTAAGCTACTTGTAAATATAAAAATGTACTTTATTTTTTACCCAAAGTATCTGTTTCATGTCCTACAGTTTTTCCCCTAGCTTTTGGATTAAGATATGTAAGCACTTTCTCTTAGGGAAAGGAAGTGTAAAGTCTTAACAAGGAACATTTTAGGCATACCCAAAACTGAACTAAGAAAAATGAATTCATTTATAATGAATTTAGGCAAAACTTTGTACTGCAGCCTGTCTCCTGTAACAATCGTTATCCCAATTCCCACTGACAGGTGCTTTATCAATATCATATTTCTTTCCTCTCACCCCCCAGGGCTCTGCACCACCCCTTGTCCCTGATGCTCCCCTGGAATTCCCCGGGGATGGGGCCCACCACAGGTTGCCAGGAGCAGCCCCGCAACTGGGCTCTTCAATTCCTGCCATTGATCCAGCTGTGTACATGCTGGCTAAATGCTGCCGGGTCAAACTGGAGAGCAGGACTTGAAAATTCAGTGCTAATTACTGTGATTACAATCTGTGTCCCAAGCAGCCAAAGCCTCCAGGAGGAGTCTACAGGCGACCTGTCTATGAATCAAAAATCTCAGTTTGAGAGATGCAGAATCCATACATGCTGACTTTCCAGCTCGTTAAGTCATAATATGGGCGTCAAATCACTAATGATACCTTCTCCCAAATGCATATGAACCAAGGCAAGACAGCACATAGAATGAACAAGCAAGACCGACAGAGAGGGGAAATGATCAGATGGAACCCAGGTAGCTGCAAAAAAACTACCACCAGAGCCTGTAACATTATGCTCACATGGAGATTTTCTTGAGGTGACTTGAGACCCTCTGAATCTAAGCCAGTGAGTGTGTGGGCACTAAAGGAGCCATGTTCACAGGCATCCCTACTCAGCAAAGTACAGGGGAGAATTTGTCCAGAGAACTTTGAACCTTTTATTACATATGCTCTTTGTGTATTTGCCATTGAGCTCTCAAGGGCAGGCTTTATTAGAGTCAGGGAAAATGATTTCATAAGTACATCATATGACATTAAAGAATCATTAAAAAACAACTGTGGGAGCTGGTGGAGCTCAGTGGTTGAGCGCCTGCCTCCCAGGTACGAGATCTGGGTTCAATCCCTGGTACCTCCTAACAAAATAAAAACGGCATGCTAGAGAATGCTAAAATAGAAATTTGTTTTCCTGGGCTCATAAAAATTTCTTTAAATAAGTTTGAATGATTTGGAAATAAGTTAAGGAGCAAGATTTATTTATTGTCATTGGGAAAGCAGCTAGTTTTTGCTTTGGAGTATGTGTACGTGGAGTTCCTTTCTTCACAGCCTTGTTCTTGTCCAGGTTTAACAAATACAGTTTACAAGTCCAGGTGTACAAAGGTAGTTCTTTCCAGGGCATGAAAATCAGAACACGATTAAGCGCTCTGAATTGTCACGTAGAATTCTCAGTTCTGAAGGGATTTCTAAACTCACAGTGACATAAAAATGCAAAACTTCCAAGACACGTAATTTCACATCTAAACCAGCATGGGGACTTAGAGCAGTTGGCAGACATCATGCAGGCTTTCTATGTGCCCAGACCGGAATTTTTGAGAAATCTTGAGACTTTTCAAGGGAACATACCGGCCAGGGTGGTTGTAAAACCGGCAAAATCTGACCTGTCATTTTAAGCCTGACCTGAATCTGCCAACACATGTTGGACGGCACCAAGTCGGACATGAACATACGACTTCAAATGTTTTTCTTTTCCCCCTTCATTTCCTTTTTTCAAGTACACAGTTCACAAGCTTTGTCTCTAAATGTGTTTATTTGAAAATGAAACCACTTTTAAAGGACTTGGTTATTTTACATCATGAAAACAAAATAGAAGGTAGAAATTTCAGTATGAACCCATTTTTATGAAACAAACCCATTTTTATGAAACACTATTATTTGCTGACCATTTCAGTTAGCTGTGTGATGATTTTATGACCTAAGTAAATTAAAAAGAAAATAGAAGTAACCCTCTGTTTTAAGATTTTGTTAACTTCAGATAGTAATTTTCTCTCTTTTTTTAAGAATTAAATGAAAGCACAGTGTTAGCTTGGCACAACAAACCATTCCTACATTTCAAAAAATGTCATTGGTGTATATTTCTCGGTACTTGTTGAATTCTCATGATAACTTCTGTTAATGGCATAATAGAACTACAATTGAGTGTCCAACTAAGAGTATATATTTGGTATAATAACAGATGCATGGCAGCTTGCATCCCTCCCTTCTCCCGGGGCCTACCCTTGACCCCCTCTTTACCTTCCTTCTTTATTCAAGAATTTACCGAGCCCTGTGCCAGGCACTTCTGCCATTCAACTGAGCAATCTAGGAAGTCAAAACTTTTGAATACCTAACTCTGTGGTTTTGTTTTATCCCATGTGGAATGAGAGGGCTGGCAAGTCTCCTTGACTCTCTGAGACTGTTTTGTTAACAATAAGAACTTGGCCCTTAGTCTTGTTGACACTGATATATGTTTATCAGCATCTAGCATAATGCTTTGCACATGGCCTATGTGCAGAATTGTTGACTGACTAAATTGTTTAGTGACTGCAACTTCCTAACTGGTTAACTGAAGTGAAAATCTAAGTCATCATCCAAAGAAATCTCTCCTATTTCAATGGCCAAGAAAGTCTTATGCTTGTTCCATGTCTTAGACAAATTCTTCTAATGATACTGTGGCCCCTATCACTAAACAATAACTCCAATCTGTCTCCTGAAGGTTGAAAAAATAGCATACTTTACAAGATAGTTAAATATAAAAAGTACTAAAACACTCACAGATGAATAAAAATAACTGCAATGAAGACTATACAGAAATAATTTCAATCAATTTTATACAATTGATTTGTTCTTTTAAGGAGCTGTTAATTTACTGAATTCCTGATTGAGTTGTTACATGAATCATGAAGGTTTAACTATTAAGATAAAGGCAGATATTTCAATCTGGGAATACCCATAATGGTTTAATTAAAGAATTTTTGCCATCTCACTTACAGAACATTGCTCCTTAAATACTGCATGGAATTTATTTAAAATGTCCCAGAGGTAATTAAGCCCTTGATTAACAAGAAAATTTTCATCCCTAACTTCATTCTCAATTATGAGGAAGCTCATTTCTCATTGCCTGGAACTTCTAGCACTTGGTACTTGATGGACTTAACACATATGTAATTCCATATGAGCCACACACACACACACAGAGGTTAGAAAGAATTGATATACACAGTAGCATTTACTAGAAGTTGGAGGATTTGTGTTGCAGAAGGTCTCACTTGTCACCTTGAGTCTACAGCCTCGTCATGTCCTTATGTGTGTGGTGACTCATCTCTGAGAGAGGAACAAGGGCACCTGAGGGCCTAGACACAATTTTTAACCTTGAGAGTTTAGGTTTTTTTGAGTAAGGAGAAGTGGGGAGGACAAAGATTAATAATATACTTACTTACATGACTATTCTGTGCTTCAAGGAGAAACAAAGAGTCATGAGCCCCAAAATTTGCCAGTTCCTAAAATCATTTCTACTTCCCTGGAAAGGAGAAGAGGGAGTAAGGAAAGCATGGTGGGCAAAAGCATAGGCTCTAGAATCTGACAGACTTGGATTTGGTGACATCTTAAGCATGTTACTTAACCTCTCTAACTCTCAGATTCCTATTATGAGTCGGTTATAATAATAGCATTATTGTGAGGAGTCAACGAAATGATGCACAAAAAACACTAGAATGCCTTTCCCATAGGAAGGCCAATCAATAATAGCTACTGTTATTAAGAAAAAGGCACTCTCCATCCCGTTGTCTGAACTACATGAGCTAGACATGTGGATCTGGAACAGAGTGTCACTTGGACATGCCATTCACACACACAGACACAGATGGTGGCAGGCATTTTGCCACATCAGGGGAACACACCCACCAAGGGGTCATGGAGGCCATGTCCATGCTAAGGGGCAGGCGCTACAGAAAGGAAAAAAGATGTATTTATATCTACTCTCCCAAGCCCACCCCAAAGTCTTCAGAACATAACAGTTGTACAAGCTCTATATAAACGTGGCTTAAATTAAAAATGTGACTTTTTAATCAGCTTTTAAAAATGCGTCATGCTTATCTATGCACGTTAATCTGCATCTAAAAAGAGGAAAAACAGAAGGATTTTGCCTTTCATATTCTTTTAATGTTAGACAAAATTTTATTCAGTATTTCAAATATATATTGGGCACCTAAGCTAGACCCTGGGGATAGCAAAATGAATAAGGGAGTGGAGGTCCAGCTGGGGAGGTGGCCACTAAGGCAAGAGAGCAAATGCCAACACTGGTGTGAAAAAGAAGGCCTGAAACCCAGGAAAGGGAGGGGTTTATCCAACCCCCGGGTCATTCAGAAAAGGCTTCTCAGAGGAGGTGACAATGGCCTTGGAGGGGGAGGACAAACTCCAGAGGCAAAGTGTGGGCTCAGCACAGTGAGGAAGTGCATAGGCAGGCCATACATTGCATCTCCTCAATTCTCACCAAAGATATGTTTTTCCTTTGCAAATAGCAGGCATAGCTCTAACTTATCTGCTGAGTTCATGCATGTGGAAGATTCCCAGGTATAAACAGCAGCTATGCGAAAGATCAAGACCAGTGTCCTCTTTCTGATCCTGTGGCCTATCACACATGGTTAATAAAAGAGTGACACCCAATATTCTATCCAAAAAGGCTCCTTTGCTTTGCCCTCCTACAAGATTTATTTATGCTTTCAAAATTATCCTAGAAATGTACATGGCTTAAGATTAACTCTATTTCAAACAGATAGGGTCTTCCTTTAAAATCAGAATTGTGTTGAAAAGAGATACAATCAGATTACGTTTCATATTAACCGAAGCTTATGAGAGGTATACTAGGGACTACCCAGACACGAGATGTTAAAATAAAAGGTGCCAGGACTTATACTAAGACAAACAAACTTAAATTTGTGGTAGATTTGTTCTGGTGGATTGTGTTTGTATTAATTAGGGTTCTCTGGAAAAACAAAATTGATAGGAGATATATTTATGTGTGTGTGTGTGTGTGTATATACACACACACACACACATACACATGCACATACCTACAGATATCTCTATACATCTATGGGTATAGACATACATATACATATATACATATACACACAGTAAATATGAGATTTTTGTAAGAATTGTCTTACATGACTGTGGAGATGGGCAAGTCCAAATTCTGTAGGGCAGACTGCAAGCTGGGAACTCTTATGAAGGTTTTCAATGAATTTCACAGGAGAAGTTAGCTGGCTGAAGGGGAGATAGAAATTCTCTCTTCTGACTGTTAAAATCATCACTTCTCCTTTTAATGCCTTCAACTGATTGGATGAGTTATCTATCATTGCTGAAGGCAATCTCTTCCATTGATTGTAATCAGCCATAGATAGATGCAATCAACTTATTTATGATTTAAGTCCACAAAAAATGTCCTCACATTAACAATCTGGGCAGTGTTTGCTTCACCAAACAACTGGACACCAAAACCTGGTCAAGTTGACACATGTACTTAACCATCACAGTGTCCTTTTTCTTTCTTTCTTCTTTTTTAAACACTTATTTATATGCATTACTTCACTTAATTCCATGAGATAGGTACTATAATTGTCCCTATGCTATATATGGAAACACTGATGTTTATTTTATTCTGTAACTTTAAATTTTCAAACAGGCAGTTGTTGACAATATCATGTCATCTTTCACAATTGATCCCAGTTTTCTCAGAGCCAAAGAATATTGTCACCCACATTGACCAAAAAAAGCTGCTTAAAAAATAAAATCAAAATGGAGATTTATTCAAAAATTATACTCAACCTAATTTTGACTTTTTTTCCTTCAAAATTATCTCTATTTGTGACGGTTTAGAACAGGGTCAGCAAACTTTGTCAATTAAGAGCCAGACAATAACTATTTTAGGCTTTGTGGGATAAGACACAAACTGGAAGAAATTATATAGGTACTTATATAACGAGAGAATATAAATTTTCACAAAATTTTTACTGATAAAACTCAATTAGGTTGAGTATACTTTTCTTGTAATACAGTTCTACTAACGAGAAGAATAGAATTCTTTTGGGGGAATAACATTTTGCTTAATCAGTGTTCAAAGATAATGTTGCCTTATCTTCAAATTGATTGCAAATGTTTATCTGTAAAAACCATTCTCAGTTTTAGGGCTGTGCAAAAATAGATAGTGGGCCAGATTTGGTCTCTGGATTCTGGTTTAGAATATTCATCTAAGGGCTTAGCCATAGATAAATGCATACCCCCAGGAAACCCAGTGTTTTACAGAAAAGTAACCTGCCCACAATCATGGGGACAGGGCAGAATGGTGAAGATTCCAGGCCTCGACTTCCAAATCACAGGCCAGTGTGCCAGTCAGGTTATTATTCAGAGATATCAAGTAGAAGCTTTCATGGTTCCCCGTGGGACTCTCGTTTTGATCACTTGTTAACTTGGGAGGTTTGAAGTCGCTGCCACACCTACTAGTTTGTTCTGCACTAAAGGAAAGTCAGTTTGGTGTGAACCACAAAAGGCGTCGTTATATTCTCCTCTACTATTTGTTGCACTAAAAAAACAACCACCTCAGTTTCTCTCATTTTCCTTATTTCCCTTATCCTGACACCAATACATCTCTTTTTTGGTAAAGTTTTAACAGATTATTTTTGTGTTTCTAACTATATCAAGCATTTTATCCTCCTTTTAAAATATAAAACCCAGATCTCGGCCTTTTGTGGGCTCCTTGCTCTTTGTGTGGTCACAGGGTGGGGGTGGGGAGGAGAGGGAAAAGAGGTGAGGAAGGAGGTTACTGGTGCACAAAAGTCCAGACAGTATTTGACTAAAAAAATGCAGAGCAGGGGAACAGGATGGAAGAACTGAATCAGAAATCCCACAAACAGAGGAGGGTTATTTCTCTTTTAAAAGATTAAGAATTGCAGGTTTTCATGCTTACTCAGATGGAACAAGAGAAGACTTTAACCTCTTTGCCTCATTCAGTTTGGGTCTGAACTAAATAAAAATCGAGTACATTCAAAACATTCATTATAATTTTCTTCTTTCCTTTAAGATGGCAATACAACATCTGGTAAAAGATTTGGGGTGACATTCCAAAGAATCACAGGGAATGAAAGAGTAAGAATCACAGGGAAGAAAAGTTACAAGCCCACCAAAAAATGGAAAGGGAGACCAAATTTGTACAAAGTTCACCTGCCCTTTATATGGACAAACACCCTAGGTAAGGCTTCCTTGCCCCTGTGAAATAATCTCCGGTTCTCCTGTCAAGCAGGGCACATTAATTGGAATTGTTTAAACTGAAATTTTAGAGAAATGTGCACAGTATTTTAAAAAAGCATCCAAAGGAGCATAAGTTGCTTCTTTTGAGGAAGGAACCATGTTTTCCAAATTAGTCCAACTTGGATTTGATGGGCTGAATACCCATTTATCTACCTCTGTAATGAAGGCATGCTCCTAGATAACTAATAATGCCTTCGGGAAGTAGTTAAACACCACTATGTTGTACACTGGTAGTACACAAGATAAAAAGCAAGGGAAATAGCAAATGAGGAGAAAGAGGAAGTTAGGGCAGTAATTTTGACAATAAAGTAGACAGAGTTTTAAACATTCAAATTACAACAGCGGTGTGTTTCAGCCTCAGCAGCCCTCCTTTTGGACAAGTCTGTTAATTTCCCTGGTAGAGCTGACTCTTTAGTTATTAAAATTTCTTAAGGGTTTTCTCTTCTCTCTGCATTTTACACCATGGGGATTAAAAAATCTTAAAAATTAATAGAAATCTCTGATCACAGTGACAAGAGAGGATAACATCTGAAGGCAAAATACAGAGGTGAATAACGGGTTTTAAGAGCCATGGTTTTAGGAAGTATTATTTTACAGCCCTCATAAATACTCAGCATATAATAGGTGCTAATTAAATATATAAATGACTAAATATTGAATAAAAAAGCCAAATATCTTAAGTTAACTTTATACAAAGTTCCATTCCTTAATATTAATAGTACGATATTAATAATTATTATTTGTAAAGACTTAAAATTAGAGGAGCAAATGGTATTAAATTCTTTACCTACTGACCACATGTGCTTCTGTTAGTCATTCAAATGAAAAACAGTACTTTCTAGGAGGCTGATATATTTTAAAATATTTTTGGTGAAGTACAAAGTTGTTCAGTCAAGATTGATGAATAAGAAAAAGGTAACGGCTGCCTCTTTCTCTTACATCACCATATTTTCATATTAGTTTTATTTTTAAGTTCTCAAGATATTTATAACACTATAATTTATGGATATGTTCTCTAAGAGCAGTAACTAGCTACAGGTTTAAAACTCATTTACAATTACAAAATTATAAAACAGTAACTCATCATAATCCTCCTCTTGACAGTTTAAGATACACAGGAAACCTCTCTCTGAAAAGCAAAGGGAAAGAAAAAAAACCTTTAAAAATCCTCATATAATGCTTAATTCCTTAAAACAATTTGGTCTGGAAGATGCAGGAGTCTTTACATAACATGTTGCCTGCAGAAAAAAAGAAAAAGAAAAGACAAACATCCCCCCCAAAAAAAACAAAAACAAAAACAAAAAACAAAGCCCCAGCAGAATATACGACAATCCAATGCCTCTGGTAACTATTCAAAGGAGCATACCTATACTGCCTATGTTTCACAAAATATGTCATCACATTAGTCTCCAATGGAGAAGCAATTAAATATGACAGTTCTCACTAAAGAGTTGAAGTACCAGTTCCTGAGATGCTAAAGCCAGGTAAAACCGTTCTGGTGCAGAATTTGTTATTCAGTTTATTTAGCTGGAACACAAAGGAGTTAGAAGTAATAGCACAGGCCTTATTTCTATCAGATTTCTTGGGTCTCCCCTCCTTCCCCCTTCCCTCCTCTTATCATCCCGAATGGCTACTGTCCAGGTTTCCCCCTGCTCCATACATTAAACAGGCCCAGGAGAAGTATCCAGTGAATAGTTCCCTGCTCTGCTTCTCACACTTTTGCGTTCCCTATCGTCTATCACAACTTAACCAATTGCAACCGTTTCTGCTCTTCAGGTGAAATCATCAGTAAATTTTATTTCCATGCTTTGAGGCATTGTTCTTTTTGTTAAAAAGCAAGCTAGATAGTATAATTTCTTCTGCTGGATAAGCTTTTTATTTAAATAAAGAAATTGAAGTTGTCTTCAACTTTTGAACAAGGCTTTGTTAGCTCTGTAACAAAGCTCCGTAACTGTACCAATCCATAATATTTTTTCCATCCACATTTTTCTTTTTATCGTGTAGCCTGCCAATATCTGGTCTATATTAACAAAGTACGACAAAACCACGACCCCGTCCCTTCCTCCTCTCTGGTAGAGGAAACGGTGGGAAAGCTTTGAGCAGGAGACTCGCAGGCCTGAGCGTCGGTTGCTGCGCCGCCTCCTCCCGGGCACAGCTCCCCCCGAGCCCCGCTCCTTCCCTGCGCTGCACAACCGCCTCGCGGGCGCTGCTGCGCCGGGGCCGCCCGGGCCCTGGCTGCGGCCCGCCGCGTGCAGGCTGCCGTCCCCGGGTCTCACGCCATGGCCACACCGGGCGGGAGACACCTTGCCCTTTCCTCCTTGGCCTAGCATGGATTGTACTGAGCAAAGATGGAATCGAAAGTGCTTCAAGGCACAGTCCCGGCTTTCTCACTAACAAAGAGGGCAGCAAAGCAGCAAAAAGCGATCTGCACCGCCCCCAGCCCAGTAGTTCCTGCCGCAGCTCTCTGGCCGGTGCCGGGTCTGCCCCCATGAAGGCCGGTTTAATGCGCCTCCCTGCTTCACGCTGGGCCTGCCAGATTGTGAGTTCACTTGAAGACAGTCGTCATGATCGGTTTTACCGCAACTACTAGTCAAATTGTAAAATGCAAACCTAGATGTCTAATGGAATACATCAACGCGGTCCAGGGAGAAGTGGTTGTGCACACGTGCTGGCTGTGGACAGCCCCTTGGAAAGATGTGGTTCCATAGCACTCCTGTCGCTGCACTCCCAGAGGGGCTTGTCTGCAACAGCACAAGGCCAAGCGCCAACTCTCAACACAGGGGCGAGGTGGCACTTGGGAGACCAGGACAAAGATCCATGTGAAATAGTCTAAGTGCAGGTTGAAAGTGTTTCAGGATTCAGAGCTCTTCTTTTCCCCGCTTCCTAAAATTTATCAATACGAGAAAATCAACCTGCTAAGTGATAGAAAAAGAATCTACTGAGTGCTGCGCTAGGGAGACCTGCAGGCTTAGCCCAGGGTCCTTTGCACTTTCTATGGTCCTGTCTGGAAGGTAGGGAAGGTGGTGATGTGGCTTCTGGCCTCGCTCTCCCCTCCTCCCGTTTATGCTAACAACATGGCCCATCAAACTCTGAAGATATTTAGCCCCAAACAGACCCAGGAGTCCAAAGGCACACATCTTACTGATCATATGAAAACTAAAATACGCCTGCATCAGCAGCTTATGGCAACCACCATTCCCTGCATCTTTTCCTTAAGCATGGTTAATACTCAAGCAGATGGTTGACAAAGGAGTCTAATGGAAGAAAGGTTTAGTAATTGACCTATAAGTGGAAGGCTTTTTGGCTAGGATCACATATACATTATCTCCACATAAATGGCTGAGTACTTTGTTGGTCACCAACAATGTGTAAGGCACACCACAGCACACAAAGACACCCACTTCCCCCTTTAGGGTTCACACTTTTTAAAAGACAAGAGAAAACAGCCAGGATCATTCTTTTCAGTTCTATTTGTTTTCAGCTTAAGAGGAGAGAGACCTTTTAATGCAGCCCTTCATCCTGATCTACAAGAAGGGGACAATTTGATGGTCCTTACCATTATGCTTTCTCTGGCTCTAATCGCAAGGCTCTATAGAACTTCCAGAACACGACTGATTATTCAGAAAGAAGCTTTCAGCATTCCAAAGAAGAAAAAACAACTTCTTGGATAACTCAAAAACCTGTGTTTAAACTAAGTACTAAGAAGGGCTCAACTTACATTGAATGGGCTTTGGGGAATATCCATGATAAATCCATTAAAAACAGTTTAATTTGATCTGTAATATTAACACTAAGGGAAGCAGATGTGGCTCAAGCAATTGGGTTTCTGTCTACCATATAGGAGGTCCAGGGTTTGATTCCCGGGGCCTCCTGGTGAAGGCAAGCTGGCCCACGCAGCGAGCTGACCCATGCAGGAGTGCTGGCCCGTGCAGGAGTGCTGGCCTGTGCAGGAGTGCTGGCGCAACAAGATGACGCAACAAAAAGAGACACAGAGGAAAGACAATAAGAGACACAGCAGACAAGGGAGCCAAGGTGGTGCAAGAGATTGAGCGCTTCTCTCCCACTCCAGAAGGTCCCGGGATCAGTTCCCGGTGTTGCCTAAAGAGAAGACAAGCAGACACAGAAGAACACACAGCGAATGGACACAGAGAGCACACAGTGAGCCCAAAACAATGGGGGGAGGGAGGGGAATGAATAAATAAATCTTTTTAAAAATTAACACTAATACACTCTTTAATAGAGAAGACTGAAAGGTATCCCTTTCTGTGAGACCTATTGTAAGATACAAAGGTCAATTTTCTTCAGTATTTATTACACATTGGCTATGGAGAGAGGGAACTATGTACATCTATAAGCCTAGATATCTCTTACTTGTCTTTCTTTCAAAGGAAATGGCTTATTTGCTAGGGTGGCCTACTTTTGCTACTTACTGAATCTTAGGTCTGACATGAAAGAGATTTGTGTGGGTGTGTGTTTATTACTTTTTTCCACTTGGTTTCAGAAGACCACTATCCTCTGTTTTTCAGAGAAGAACGTCCACCCTGCTTGCACACCATGACCTTTATCTGAAAATGAACCCATGGCTCTGGAAGATATGTGGTGGCAGGCTCTGTTTTGTTAAGGAAGTGAACACTGTGGCCTCTTTCTTCTTGGCAATTACTAGGCTGACTTTGTGAGAGAGAAAAAAAATCAACATTTGGAAGAGAAGGAAATGCATTATATAAAATATTAAAAATATCCACACTTATGCTTCAGAAAAGCAAATGAGGTAGGTATTCCTTGGACCTAAAAAATCTTTAGGGTATTTTCCCACAGGAATGAGGTTCTGATTACACATCTTCTCCCAACCCTCCACCCCCCCCCCCCTTTTTTAAAAAGATTTTATTTATTCATTCATTTATCCCCCCCTTGCTGCTTGTGTTCACTGTGTCCATTTGCTGTGCGTTTTTCTGTGTCTGCTTGTCTCCCCTTGCTGGGTCGTCCGTGTGGACGGGCTTGCCTTCACCAGGAGGCCCCGGGAACCGAACCCCGGGGCCTCCCATATGGTAAACGGGAGCCCTACTGATTCACATCCGCTTCCCACCCACCCCCCTTTTTTTATGAGATAGAAAAAGTAATGACCAAGTAACTTTCCTACCCCTTAGCATACATGGTGGGAATCAGAATGCAAATGCTAGATGCCCATAAATACCAGTGTCTCACAAATGAGGGGACTGGCGGGGAGGGGTGTTCCTGGAGAGTCCGCTGTGGGCTAAGCCCTGTGCTGGCTGCTTTACACACTTTCAGAATTTAATTCTCACGCCAAGCCCTCAGCTGGTTGCTCTTCCCTTTTCAGGTAAGGAAAGAGTAAGCGACAGCCTGTGTTCTTTCCACGACATGTCTCTGCTTCCAGGGGCATCTCCAGTTTCAAAGGGGAAAAAAATCTATAAATCACACAGCTTCAGTGAGCATTCCAAGCACTACAATAAGGTCCGAGCAATCTTTCAAAGACATACTTAAGAAAGAACACCTTCAAACCTACAGAGAAGTTATAGCTGACTAAGAAAACTACAGAGTGAGGAATACAGGATTTACTTAGAGGTTTCCACTGCTTACATTGAACACTGTAAACAGAGATTAAAAGCAAAGTACACTGACAATTATAGCAACCATGTTCTGATACTGTCAGCCTAGCAAAAGGAGGTGTTTATAAATACTATTTGGATGAGCAGATGAGTTCATTTTCAGGTTCTTAATCTGGAAACACTGCCAAAAAAAAAAAAAAAAAAAGAATCAACAAGAAGCCTAACATTTATCCTATTAATTTAAAAATAATAATTTAAAAATCTCTCATGATTGGCTGTGAAACGCTTAGCAGGATAGGAGAAACTACCATGAGACCCATTTTACAATTCATTTTGAAATTTTGCCTTATTTACACAGGCAGATCTGATGTATAAATTCATTAAATTAAACCCAACTATGCTGCTTTCAAGTGAAAAACAAATGCTTCAACTGGAAAAGGAGAGAGTCTATCAATCCTTACCGCAAAACTTCTCCTTCAATCAGGATTATTAACCTGTTGACCTCATGCGCATGTGCAGTGCCTGGATTAACGGGACAGAAAGCCACAGCCCTAAGAACCATCCCAGTGCATCACCCAATGAGTAAACCAAAATGAAGGGGATTTACACAGCCACCACAATGCCCGCCCCCGGGAGCCGTTTCAGTCCATCACAACCCCAATCCAACTTTTTTGTGGCAACTAAATGTAGGGGTACCTAATAGGCCTCGCATTTGCAATAAAGTAAACATTATATACGTTTCCAAAATCAGCTTGTAAAATAGAAGAACACATGGGACTGGGTTTTCTAACTAGGTGCTTTCAATATATCCTAATCTACTTCTAGATAAAAATAAACAAAAGAGTTAGCAACCCCCACCGGGTTTCTACAGCATAGTACTAAAATGTCCTTTCATTTTCTGATGGCCACTCCACAAACAAGAAAGGTCGCAAGTAAAAGAAACAAATAACAGAACAGTTTCCTACCTGATCCTGATCCTCCAAGGCTAATCTTCAACTCTTATGAACGCAGGCACTGTTAGCCTTCATGTCTCCCTTTCTTGCTTTTGTTCCCCTTAAGAGCCATCCCTAAAACCTACCCAAGCTGTGAGTTTGAGTCAGAGGCAGGTCCTATACCTCTAAATAAGTTAACCACAGAAAATCACCATCTTACTTACTGTTCGGTCTTTCCTCCTTTAACATCAAGATTTGTTTCTGCCACAAACCTGAAAGCAGACTCTTTCCTAAGGCAAGACCTCAGATAACCGTCATGTTTAAAGAACGGCCTTACTTGTCAAAGATGAGAGAGCTGTCTGCAGCATACGCTCCTCTTCACCATAGCCAAGTAGGCCAGATAAATGCTAATACTCAGCATGACGCACCAAGAACTTTTAAGCCGCAGCAACAGCTAAGAAGAAAGTATCACAAAATTACTGAAATTATCTGTAGCACAATAGAAAAGAGAAGGAATTAATCAAAGTCGTTCTCTTAATGCAATGCTTGATTGCACTACTCCAATCCCTTTTTAAATAGGATAACCTGGTGGCAAGTGACCCTGGCGACACGCCCTAGTGAGGTACACAAGGAACACTTGTTCGATTTTTTTCTTTTATGACCTCATTAAGGAGGATTTTGAAGATTGTTCCTGAATATGAGAACAAAGTGTCTTAAGACATTTCTAGCTTTCACGTCTTTAGCCTTTTACTGCTGCTGTGGCCTTTGAATCTGTTATAACTAGGTACACTCATGCTCACACTCGCCTCCCTCCAAAAAAAATAAGAATCAAGCAAGATGATCTGATAAAAACAAGCAGAGCTACACACTTCTAAATGCAGAGATGTGCTATTCTTACACAGGAAAGTTCTGCCAAGACCAACTTGGGATCCATTCTTTTTTTTTTTTCATCCTCTCTGAGTTGTAGCTGCCATTAATTAGCTCTGGCGGCTGTTTCCAGGCTCTTATCAAGGGAGGGTGCAGGCTGCCAAATCTGTTAGTGTGAAAATACTCCATCGCCAGTAACATTTTTCTCTTACTGTTTGTTGATTCCACGCTTGGATTTAATATGGAAGATTATATTTTACAATCAGAAACAAACAAACAGATTTATAACCAAAGACTGGAAAGGCAAACAGGGAAAATGCAAGCCAAGTACTGAGCTTAAATGTAGTATTTTTATTGACTTCTTAGAAACCAAATAACCTGGCATATTAGTGTGTGCATTCTGCAACAGACATTCAGCCCTATTGTACTACTTAGAAGAGAATAAAAAGAAACCCTACTGTTTGAAACCCAGCGGAACATCCCCACAACAGGGCACAACTGTTCCCTCATGCATGAATGGGAAGGAGATGAAAGAAAGGATGGACTTCTGAGGTACAGCAAAAAACAAAGACAACAAAAGTGCTGATCATGAGGGAATGACACAACTCATTGCAGCAAAAAGGATGAGAGAAAGGAGCTCAGACAATGGTGAGGACGCTAAGTGACACGTGGGAGAATTGAAAAATCTACAGAAGTGTCTTTTCTCTCCACTCTGGATGAAAAACAATTAAATGTTGGTACATCTGTCATAAAAAAAAAATTTTAAAAAAGTATTGAAACCTGTTACCATCATTATACATGGTTACTACCAAAACTGTAACTATACCATTCACTGTTGTTGCCTGTTTCCTAACCTTGCTAAAATGAAAACTTTTAATTTATTTGACAATTTACAACATCTGAATACGTTGTCACAAATTATAAAGGGTACTGAAAATGTGCGTGTACACATACATGGAAATATGGACACAGATTTAAAATACTAAGTAAAAGATGGGTTTCAGGAAATTTGTATATAAACTCAGCTTTTATTTATAAAATATTTTCTTCTTGATTCTCATTATCATCATAGAGATATTTGATCTAAATTTCTGATTTATCTTCATCTGGTAGCACACCAAACATTTTGGCTTTACCTTTCTTTGCTCCCAAACTCCACTGCCAATAAGATATTGTTTGTAAACACTTAATATGACTGCAAGAAGCTCATGATTTAACGCTACTTTTAGGTAAATTCAGTCATTTGTATGTGACGGGAATAATGACCTTTTGATGTTTCTGTTTTTCTTAAACAGGGGCACACCTGTCCACACTTCACTAACGTTGAGCCCTGCTAATGAAGTGTTCAGTGAGAAAATCCCATCAGCCAAATATGTTAAAACAAAAACCAAAACAAAAAGACCCCACAACCATTTGAAATCCCTAGTACATTTTTATTGCTCCGGAAGTCCACCAGCCTGGGAAAGTCATTCTGTGTTTGAAAGTAAGCCACTGAGAGTTATTCCTTGCTTGATAACATGCAGCCCCTCACAAAACCCAAAAAGCAGTTATTGACCCTGTCAGAATGCCTGATTAATGGATAAACGCTGTAATTGATTAGCAGAGAAGTGTGAATTAAAACAGCGCACAGCATCAATAACCAGCCTCTGACAAAGGTAGCTGAAGTAAAATGTAAAACAAGAGCCTGCGGCTATATCTCATCAAAGGCACACTTTTCTTAAAACAGGGGCAAAAAGGGCAACAAACAGGCCTAATGTCCGATTCTTTAATCTTTCCTCTTGGTAATGATTCTGTGTCAAACTACCAGCAAACAGTTTGGGAACCCACTCATCAGTCCACCATCATACATCAAGCAGTGTAAGACAGTTAAATGTTTCCATTGTTCCATCACTTAAAGGCAAATCCCTTAAGAAGTCCCATTCTCTTCATTTTTTCACTGGGAACTCTCCACTGAGGTCATTATAGAAAAGTAAGTTCTACTTGCCCCAGTGCTTCTTGAGAAGTAGGAAGCATCACTTACTGGAACGTTGTTTCTATTGCTTCTGAAGGAGAAAAATCCCCCCCTTATCCATCCATCCTCCAGCAACTGGTATGGGCCAGCTATTGTTCTGGGTAAGGGAGCACAAAGATGAATAAAGCAAGTTTATCGTTTATGGCAGTTTGAGTTGATGCAGGTCCCACTCCTGCTTTAAACACACAGAGATATTGGGTAATCTAAATTAAAAATTAAAAACAAAATTTTTTAATGCATAATTGAGCTTGAGAAAAAGAGGAAAAGGAAGTCCTCAAGTGCCAGAAACAAAGCAGAAACTCTAGATCTGGAAGAAAAGCTCAAGCTGATGCTGTGGCCACCAGGGGTGTATCAGGCCTAGAAACAAACACTAGGGCCTGCAGCATCAACAGGAGAGAAGATATGCAGTTGGGGAACTGGATAAAACTGGATCCTTTAAAAAGCTTCCCAGTCCGTGAAAAGAGAACTAGAAGAATCATGCCCACTGAAGAGACTGTGAGACAGCCTGAGATCTGGTGTGGGCTCTGTGAAAAATAAATAAAACCTCTTGTGTGAGTAATCAAAACCATGAGCCTGTGCTAAAAGCAAATACAGGGATTAAGTTTATACCACCTGCATGGTTTGGAAACCACAAACAGAGAAATTAAAATTAAAAGCTGGTTCAAGACCCTAAAACACCTGAGTCTTGGTTTGCAGACGAACAATGCAAAACAGTACCATAAGAATGCATTCACAATCCAGGACATATAAACTGCCAGAGGGAAAGACAACCCTGCTGAAGATGAGCTCACAGTAAAGAATTCCAACCATGTAGGGAAATAAACCATGAGGGAGGGTGGGAGGATCAGAAAGTACAACATAAGGGTGAATTGTTATCTGGGAACTAGAAATAAGTGAAAAACCTAAGAAGGAATCTCAAATATATATATATTTGAAGTTATTAAAGAGATACAAGAAGAACTTGTAACCATTGAAAGACCAGGTCATGATTGAAAATAAAAATTAATTTGAAAGAGAACCAAATAGCCTTTTTAGGATAAAAAATATAGTCACTGAAATTAATAAGTAAAACAGTAGGTTAAGACATGACTGAGAAAAAGAATTAGTGGACTACAGAATGGATCAAAGGAAATCATACAAAACAGCTCAGAGCTAGACAATGGAAGACAGGAAGTTAAAAAAGAAGGGCAGAATGAGAAGTTAAGAGTAAATGTCTAAGAGAACAGAAACAATGAGGATTAATGACAGACTTTCTCAGAACTGAAAAAAATATTTAAGCTCTCAGATTGAATAAGCACAGTCCTGAGCAGGATAAATAATCACAAATCAACCTCTAAACATATAATAGTAAACCTCCAGAACACTTAAATTTAAAAAAGCAGCCAAGGGAGCCGATGTGGCTCAGTGGTTGAGCACCGGGGCAGCTTCCCACATACAAGGTTCCGGGTTCAATCCCTGATACCAGTACCTCAAAAAAAAAAAGCAGCCAAGGGAAAAAACTACTGATTACCCAGAGGAAAGAACAAGTTTGCTACACAGTATAATATTCCTCAGCAGCAAAGTAAAGCAAAGAATAATAGTTAAATAACCTTTAACCCTGAATTTCAAACTCAACTAAGTCCTCATTCATGAGTAGGGATAATATAAATACATTTTCCACACAAAGTCTGAGTTTATTACTTTCAGATTTTTACTGCGAGATGTGACCAAGGACATATTTCAGGCAAAAGAAACTGAATCCAGAAGAAAGGAGTGGGATCTAAGAAACATTGAAGAGCAAAGAGGTTTGTCAACATATAAATAGCATGTTTTAAATCAAATATGCCTATTAAAATTATACAAGTAACCATCCAAAGTTAAAGAACATATAACTTCCAGATCAAAATAAGGAAATAAATGAAACACAATGAGTAAAAATAAGTAAAACTAAACTGAATGAAAAGCAGGAAAAGAGGGAAAAACATAGCAAAGAAAGAGCATAGTATATAAACATAGTGTACTATGTAGTAAAAGTAAATTTAATTGTACCAATATTCCGAGCAGATGTAAACAGATTAAATATTCCTGTTAAAAGACAGTTAAATTAAAAACAGGAAAGAGGGGAGCAGATGTGGCTTAAACAATTGAGCTCCTGCCTCTCACATGGAGGTTCTGGGTTCTGTTCCCCGCACCTCCTGAAAAAACAAAAATGAACAACAAGCAAAACAAATGAAAAAACCAACTCAGGGAAGCTGATGTGGCTCAGTGGTTGAGTGCCGGCTTCCTACACTTGAGGTTCCAGATTCATTCCCTGGCCCCTGGTACCTAAAAATAAATAAATAAATAATAAAAACAATTTAAGAATAAAAGATTTCAATTAAATACTGTTTAATACGATACACACTTAAAGCATAAGGCTGCAGAAAGGTTGAAAGTAAAATAACTAAAATGGTGATGAAAAAATAAAGATTTGCCAGTTGATGCTATTTTGTTCACTGATATGCCTGGCACAGAATATATTCTCAACAGCCACTGCTGAATGCCTGACTGAATTAATGAATTGATATTCATATAAAAGAGATAGAAAGCAAGGCAAAAACATTCTTAGGGATAAAGAGGATCATTATTTAACGATAAAAATTTTTTACCAGAAAGAAATCATATTCCTCAACTTGTGCACATCTGATATAAACACAAAAGTGAAGAGAATCACAGAAGTAACTGACAATCAGGAGCAGAAACTGCTTTAGATATTTGTCTTTTAGAATATCTAAAAGATATTTGTCTAGTAAGAATATACATAAGACTTAAATACCATACTAAAAAAAACAGTATCTAATGGGCATACATAGAATTTTTCACTCATCAGTTAGAGAACACACAATCTTTTCAAGTATGCATAGAGCATTTACAAAACATGATCATTTACAAGGAAGTCTCAGGAAACAGTAGTCAATTTTATACAAACCATTCTCTGAACACAGCACAATGAAGTCAGAGGTCAATAATTCCTAAAACTCAACCACACTTTTAAATAATTCATGAATTAAAAAAAGTATAATAGCAATGAAATATTTAAAATAGAATGAAAACGAAACATTGTTTACCTAAATCTGTGAAATAGAACCAAGGTAATTCTTAAGAGGGAAATGTATAAGTTTAAATGCATATATTAGAAAAGAGAGTCAAGAAATTACAGACAAACAACAACAAAAATAGCAAAAAAATTCATGCAATGTAGGAAAAAGGAATAATAAAAATAAGAGAAGAAATCAATGAAATTTAATTAAGAAAAGATAAACAAGATCCTCAAAATCAAAAGTTAATACTTTGATAGACAAACCACTGCCAAGATCAAGAAAAAAAGGGACCACAAATAAAATAATATTAGGAATGAAAAAGAAACTAAAGCTATAGATGTAGGGGATATTAAAAACAATAAGAGAATATAAGAGAATATGATGTGAACTATTTTCTAGATAAATATAACTAAACAAAAGTGATTCAATAAAAACTAGGAAACCTGAAGAGATCATATGCCATTAAATATACTGACTTAGTAGTCAAGATACACACATACACAGTTACACACCCAATTTATACAAATAATTTCTAACAAATTTTAACAATTAGTTATCTAATACAAACTGTTAACTCATATCTTACACAAATTGTTCTGGAGACCAGAGTAAGGAAGAAGGAATATTCCCCAAATTATTTTTTCCCAATTGATTAAAAAAAAAATTTTTTTTTTTTTAGGAGGTCCCAGGGATTGAACCCAGGACCTCATACATGGGAAGCAGTCACTCAACCACTGAGCTGCACCAGCTCCCCTGATTTTTAAAAAGAGTGTGAAGCCAAAGAAGACCAATACAAAAAAAGAAAATTATAGGCCAGTATCGTGTATAAGCATAAAGGCAAAATTCCTGAATTTTACCAAGCCAAATCCCAGTAAAGGAAAAAAGAAATTCTATAACCAGTATTGCAAAGATGATTTAACATTAGAAAGTATGTTACTAGGGAAGCGGCTGTGGCTCAATCAGTAGAGCTCCCGTTTACCATATGGGAGGCCCTGGGTTCGGTTCCCGGGGCCTCCTGGTGGGGGCGGGCCCGCCCGCACGGTGTGGTTGGCTGACCCGGCGAGCGCAAGCAGCAAGGGGGGGATAAATGAATAAATAAATAAAATCTTTAAAAAAAAAAAAAGAAAGTATGTTACTATTGTGTACTTCATGAACAGATTAAAGAAGAAAAACCTTCTGAACATTTCAAAAGATGTAGGGAAAGCATTTGATAAAACGCAATACTCATTTACAACTAAACAAACAAACAAACAAACTTATAAAAGAGTTCATCTAGGTTGCTGTATACAAGATCAAAATACTAAAATCCAAAGCAGAACATGGCAGACCAATATAAATGTTTACCTCTACTTTCTTTCAAAAACCCACATTAAAAGAGTGGGAGAAGGATTATAAATCTACAAGAAATATCTCTTAGAAGTATATAATGAAAGATGAAGCAGCAATACTTTTTAAAAAAGATTTATTTTATTTATTTATCTCCAGCCCCTCGTTGTTTGTACTCGCTGTCTGCTCTCTGTGTCCAATTGCTGTGTGCTGGTCTTCTCTTTAAGAGGCACTGGGAACTGAACCTGGGACCTCCCATGTGGTAGGCAGGAGCTCAAACGCTTAAGCCACATCTGCTTCCCAGCAATATTTTCTAAGAGATGTCAACAAACTATTTGGAATGTGGTAAGTGGATCAACAAATCAGCAAACTAAAGACTAACCACTTGCCCTGAAGCAGGAGATGGGTGGAAAGCCAAAAAGAATAAAGCTTATTTCTATAGCAGAACACAGAAAAATCTTAGGAACTGGAGGTTCCTGGTAATTCTGGGGGTAGGGTTTGAAAATCTGTATAAACAGCACTTACCTATACCCTCCCCCTCCCCCATTCCAATAAGGCAAAGTTGTTCTTTGGAGAAACTGACCCACAAAGGCTTCCAATTTGTAGATGCAAAATACACAACCGGGAGGAGTGAATCAAGGAACTGAAAACAGGGACTAAGTGAAAGTCAGCATATGGGATGGTGAGAACTCTCTCCCACCTGGCTCCCAAAAGTTTTCTTGCCCTGAAGCAGGAGAATGGAGGATTCCTCCCATTGAGAAATAGAATGGCCCAAGAGTATCCCAAAGATACTGACATTTGGGGATTCCTTGATGAAGCTGGCAGGTCTCCATCTGATAATCTTAGAGTCAAGCCCAAGTTAAATATGCACACAGAATGCTCAATTAATTTTTAAGTGCCTCTTTCCTTAAATATGGACTGAGAGCCAAAGATCACCAGACAGTTGAGGAAAGCCACAGATATGAAAGTTAAAGGCCAAAACAAACAACACAAACAACAGGGAAAGAGATCTCAAGAGAAAAAGCCAGTTCAGGGAAAAGAAAACCCCAAAGCTCTACCATTTATATTCTAAGGGGAATAGAGAACACATTATATTTGAGCACCAAGAATAGGATAATAGGATGTCTTTTATAAAAGGAAACATTCAGAGAACAAGGATAAGCTATCAGAAATAAAAAGTAGGAAAGCAAAATAACTTTTTAAGTGGTGGAAGATAAAGTTGAGGAAATCTTCCAAAAAGTTGAATAAGAAGACAGCAAATTAGAGAGAGAAAAAAAGAAGTTATTCCAACATTCAAGCAATGAGAGCTCTATTAGGGGGAAAAAAATGAAGAAAAGGAATTTATCAGAGAACAACAAGGAAAGCTCTCAGAACTGAACTGAAAGGCCTACTAAGCATGTAACAGTGAAAAATGGCCCCCACCAAAGTACATCATTGCAAAGTTTGAGTAGACTATGGATAAAGAGATCTCAGAAGTTTTAAGGGTGAAAACAGGCACATAAAAAAGGAATAATCAAAATGGTATTGTTTTCAAGCAATGGCATCATTAGAAGCTAGAAGATAGGCAACACCTTTAGAGAATTTTTTAGTCTTTTGATGTTAAGTCTGAAGAAGTCTAAAGACATTTTCAGACATATAATGACTTAAAATTATTTACCTTTCATACATCCTTTCTCATGTCTACTAGAGGATATACAACCCCAAAATGAGGAAATAAGCCAAAAAAGACATGGTTTTCAGATATTACAGATCCAGAGTACAAGAGGGGCATAACCAAGGATTATGGTAAAGGGAAGTCCTGGAAGCAGAACTGCAGCTGGCCTGGAAAGCAGAAGTTCAGGATAGAAGGCTCCAGGAGAGATTCCTAAATTTAAAAAGTGGAAAAAATAGATTGCCTAATATTGACAACTTTGTCATAGTTTGGAGAAAAAATTAGTTTTAGCTTGACAGAAAATTAAGTCAATAAAAATGGAGTCAATGACTAAACTCCAGAGGAACAAAAAGTTATATAAGAAAGGAAAATGTGTTCTCCAAAGAGGATATACAAAAGGCTAAAAAGCACATAAAAACGATGCTCAACATCACTAGCTATTAGGGAAATGCAAATCAAAACCACAATGAGATATCATTTCATACCCACAAGAATGGCTACTATTAAAAAAGAAGAAAAAAAGGGGGAAGCGGATGTGGCTCAAGTGATTGGGCTCCTATCTACCATATGGGAGGTCCGTCCAGAGTTTGATTCCCGGGGCCTCCTGGTGAAGGTGAGCTGGCCTGAGCAGAGAGCTTGTACGCACAGAAAGCTGGCTCATGCGGAAAGCTGGCCTGCACAGGAGTGCTGGTCCATGTGGACTGCTGGCCCGTGCAGGAGTACTGGCCTAAGCAGAGTGTTGGCCTGCACAGAGAGCTGGTACAGCAAGATGATGCAACAAAAAGAGATACAGAGGAGAGACAACAAGAGGCACAGCAGACCAGGGAGCTGAGGTGGTGCAAGAGATTGAGCACCTCTCTCCCCCTTCGGAAGGTCCTAGATCAGTTCCCAGTGTCGCCTAAAGAAAACACAAGCAGAGAAGAACACACAGAGTGCAAACAGCGAGTGCAAAAACAACGGGCAGGGTGGGGGGTGGGGGGAGTGAGAAATAAATAAATATATCTTTAAAAACATCAACAACAACAGAAAACTACAAGTGTTGGAGAGGATGTGGAGAAATAGGAACACTCATTTATTGATGGTGGGAATGTCAAATGGTGCAGCCGCTGTGAAAAACAGTTTGGCAGCTCCTCAGCAATCCTGCTACCAGGTATATACCCAGAAGAACTGAAAGCAGGAACTCAAACAGGTATTTGCATACCGAAATTCATAGTGGCATTTTTCACAATTGCCAAAAGATGGAAGCAACCCAAGTGTCCACCAATCAATGATGGATAAACAACATGTGGTATATACATGCAATGGAATATTATTCAACTGTAAAGAGGAATGAAGTCCTGATGCATATGACAACATAGATGAACCTTTGAGGACATTATTCTGAGTGAAAAAAAGCCAGACACTAAAGGGGAAATATTGTATGATCTCACAATATAAACTAATTATAATAAGTACTCTCATAGAGTTAGAATCTAGAATAAAGGCTTCTAGGGGATAGAATGGGGTTAGGGAATGGGGAGATGATGCTTAATTTAGTACAGAATTTATATTTAGGTTGATTGTAAAGGTTTGGAAATGGATGGTGATGATGGTAGCACATTATTGTGAGTGTAATCAACAGCACTGAATTATAAAGGTGAATGCAGTTAAAAAGGAAACTTTAGGTCATTTATGTTACTAGAATAAAAATTAAAAGATAAAACATAAGACTTATAGCACAATGAACCCTATTATGGATGATGATCTAAAGTTAATAGTACAAAGTATAAGAATGTTCTTTCATGAATTATAACAAAGGTATGACACTAATACGAGGTGTTGATAATAGGGTGGTATATGGGGAAAATAAACCTACTGTAAACTATGGACAATAGTTAAGAGTACTGTTTTTAAAAAAGATTTATTTATTTACTTCATTATTATTATTTTTTTATTTATCCCCTCTTCCCCCAGATGGTTCTCTTGTCTGTCTGCTCATTGTTTGCTCGCCTTCTCCAGGAGGCAACGGGAACTAAAGCCGGGACCTACCACATGGGAAGCAAGGGCCCAATGGGCTGAGTCACATCTACTCCCCATGGGCTGCAGCACCTGCTGGCTTGTGGCATCTGCTCGTTTTAGGCGTCTGCTTGTTGCGGCGAGTGCGGTGTCTAGCTCTTTGCAGCAGGTCCAGCGTCTGCTTGTTTTCTTTAGGAGGCACCGGGACCCGAACCTAAGACCTCCCACGTGGTAGGCGGGTGACCAACTAGTTGAGCTGCATCCGCTTCCCAGTACTGTTTTAATAACTTTTCATCAATTGAAACAAAGGTAAGTATGTTTAAAAAATTAGTGCAATTACAAAAAAGTGCTATCATCAATTGTAACAAATGTCCCATGCCAATGCAAGGTGTTGGTGGTGGAATGGTACATGGGTGTCCTGTATAATATGCATGACTGGTCTGTAAACCCATAACTAATAAAAAATTTTTTTTAAAAAAGGAAAATGTTGTACAAGAAAAGAAACAATTATAGTGTACTATGCGGCTCAGTTGTAAACAATATTTTCATTGACATAAACACTGAAGTGTGTTTCAAGGGAACAAAATGACAAAAGAGAACTATATCTTCATATTCCATAGTAGGAAGTCAACAGCTAATGCCTAAAATTGAAATGAAAGTCAAGAATAACAGTATATTATTTAGAAATATTGGGTTACATAAAGAGGAAACAGCTTAAAGAGTTCAAAGTGGTTGCCTTGAGATGCCAGACTTGGAGTTAGTTGATGGCCTACTTTGACTTTTAAAACTCTGTACATGTATTTATTTCATACAAATTAAAATTTACATTAAAAAAAATCAAGCAGCATTCCCATACATCAGCAACAATCAAGCATAGACTGTATGAAAAAGAAACAAGTCCTGCCTTTTTGTCACTCAAAGTTTAATCAGCTTGACAGATATATAAGGAGATAAATTGTAATACAGCAAGGTAAATGCTAAAATGAGCCATTATTTAGACCCAAAATGAGGAAGAAGAACATGTTTTGGAGAAAGCTAATCAAGTAAGTTAGGTATATACAAAATTTGAGCAGCCATCCAAACATCCAGGTGAAGGGTGAAATAAGACTTTGGAATCATCATAAATGAATGGATATAATCAGCAAGGGTGACCTGGAAAAAGAAAGAAGATACTCTGTACAATATCAGGAGTTCAGGGTCCAAGGAAGGATCAAACAACACCAGGAAACCAAGAAGAAACATTCAGAAGGTTGAAAACTCACGGATTTCAAGGTCAAGGAGAGAGTGAGGAACAAGTTGTATGAAGAAGATATTTTACAGCAACAAGAGCTGAAGGGGGTCAATTAGTATGAAGATTAAAAATGGGGCCTTGGATTTGGCAATTATGAAGGCATTTGGGACCTTGGGGGACAATTTAAGAATCAGAGGAGATGAATACGTTTCTAATGGACTGAGAATTAAGTGAGACTTAGCAGGAAATAAGAAGGATGGATGTAAACTGTTTCAAGAAGTTAAGTATAGAGAGAAGATGGGAAACATGCCAACAGCTCGAAGAGGAAACGAAAGTTTATATCTATCTATCTATATCTATATCTATCTATCTATCTATCTATCTATCTATCTATCTATCTATCTATCTATCTATTTTTTTCCCTAGGAAGTACTGGGGATTGAACCCAGGACCTCGTACATGGGATGCAAGCACTCAACCACTGAGCTACATCCACTCCCCAGGAAAGTTTATATTTTATTTCACTTTTGACAAAGCTGAGTGTAGAGTATCTCTAGGCTCCAGGGAAGAACTGGAGAGACAGGGCTAAAGAGTGTAGCAAGATTCCTGGAGGAGAGAAAAGAAATGCAGAGGGGCTGACATTGGAGAGGCAGAGTGATGTCTTCTCCTTTGAGAAAGTTAGGAAGGCAGGAAGAAGGTTCCTTTAAAAGTGTGGGGTATGAGATTGAGGGAGGGAGTTCCTGAATTTTTTCTGTGATGTTTGGGTTAAGGCCTGAGAATTTTTGGAGACCAATAATCATTCTGCTTGCCTTAGAGAACAGGATATTTAAATGAGAGGTAAATATGGATTTCAAGAATATGGATTTTATGTATTCCCTGGTGGCAGGGAAGCTTGTTGGGAGCTACGGTTCAGATGAGAAGGGGCAGATTGGAAGGGTGGCAGCAGTGGGAAGGAGACAAAGGGCAAGAAGTTCAGAGGTGACTGTAAAGCAGGAGGAAGGACAACATAGGAAAAGAGCAAGGAAAGGGACTGGGAAAACTGAAGGGGTTCAGGCAGGGAGCAGTTCTCCTCATTTAGCTCTCTCTCTTGCCTGCATAAAAACCCACAAGTTTCCTCATGTCCTATATTCATAAGTCTCAATGACAAAGACAACTGACAAAAATACTGTTCAGTATAAATAATAACAGCTTTATTATTCCTCCAGTTTCACTGGGGCAGGAAAACCGAACAGACGGTCCGTGGGAAGAACAAATGTCATGTGCTGCCCCGTGACCGCCCAGTCCAGAATGCAAGGACTACATTGCTCTGGGCCTCTGGAGGGGAAGTCGAAACACTCTCCAACTCAAGTTTCTTTAAAAACAAACAAACAAATAAAAACCCAAGCCACAAATTGAAAAATAGGTAAGTGCAGAGTCAGCTACTGAGATGCAAGAACAAAGCTCTCTTCTTGAGATCTTTCATATTGCTTCATTTCATAAAGCTGCTTACTGAATTTCCTTTTTATTGAAAGAATCCACATCGAAAGCCTACAAAATAAACTCTCACTTCTCCTCATGAGTTGGGGAGAGGGGAGAGTCATTTCTAGGAGTTAAGAATTTATAAAGGGTTACAATCTCTCAAGGAAAGAATGGAGAAGAGGAGAGCCTTTTTAAAAAGAGACACTGGAATGAAAGGGAAAGGAAACTTTTTTGGAGCACCTGTTTTGACTAGGAACTTTTTTTGCTTGCTACCTCATTCAAAAGAAAAAAAGTATAGTAATACAAAGTGAGAAGGAGCAAATGTATTTCCCATTGGTAGAAAATGGGCATAGGCAGGTTCTCAGGTCAATGAGAACCAAAGTAGGCTGTTGATGATAATATTTATTGGGCTTTTACTGTGTGCCAGGCCCTGTGCAATGCACGTTTCACATAATCCTCTTATCCCCATTTTAAAACTGAGGAAAACGAGGCACAGAGAAGTTAAGTAATTTGCCCAAGGTCAAACAGAGCTAGGATCTCAGAAACTGGTCCATTATGGATGCAAGGTGCTCATCACTATACCTTTCTCCGAATTTAATAAGACAATAAAAAAATCTCAGTGTTCCACCCATTCTGTAATGTTTGTAATGAAATCAATCAACAAATGCCCAAGTGAATAGCATGAAGAATAAACAAATTTGGTGGATGGCTAAATACTTCTACACAGGGAAGTAGTGTCATTGTGCAAAACACCCAGTCCTGAAGTCCAGGGTGAATGCCAAATGGCACCTAGCTGAAAGCAGATAGGCTTTGGAATCAGATAGATCATGTGTTTGGTGGGAGGAGACGTGCATTCATGAGTTGTGTTTGCCCAACTCTAATGAAACAATTTCTAAATGATTTTCAAATATAAGAGAAAGGATGAGATTTGAGTAGCTAGCTGGGAAAAACACAGTTTGGGCAATTATACAAATCACCAGGCTTCCTAAACTCTTTTACAATCACTACTGCAGACAACAAGGTCAAAAGTCACGTAGCAGCAACACTATTAACTGCCATTACAAAGAGAACTTTCTTTTAGTAACTGGCGTTTCTAGTTTTAAAAAATATTTTAATTGTCAAACATATTGCTGTAAATGAGAATTCATACCATTAATCCAAAAAGGCAGGCCAAACCTCTCTCTAGAAAAATCACATCACACTTGCGCTTTAAGTACTCAAATTCAACTATACACGCTTGGCAAAAAAGTCTAAAGAGAAAGAGAAATAATATAAACAGTGTGATGGACTCAGCCCGCTTTCTTTACTAAAGGTAAGAGGAAAGACATAAATGATTCTATGGTCCTTCCCTGCTCTCCAAGGTCCTGTGTGCCTTTTGTCCTGAGTCTTAGGGAACACGTGTGATTTTTGTATTTAGAGATCAAATTTACAGAGTGGGTATAGCTCAGTGGTTGAGCACCTGCTTCCCAAGTATGAGGTCCCGGGTTCAATTCCTGGTACCTCCTAAAACAAAACAAAAAATTTGAAGAAAAGATTTTAAAAATATGCATTTTTCCTATACAGTGGCTCCTAAAGAGATCCACCTTCTGCATGTGACATTTAGCAGAAGAAACAAAGCTCTCCTCCAAATGCTGGGGGGAAAATATATGTGTGAGGAACTTAGTGATAGGTTAGTCTAACACAAAATCATGAGACATTTAAATTTGACTCCCTTTATAACCTAGGGTTAAGAATTAACAAATAATTATGATTAATGAATCAATATACAGATACCTTTTTACTTTCTAGTATATTGTAGAATAGCCAAAAGTAAATACCTGAAATTGCTGAAACTTGCCAGATGCCTTGATATCTGATAATGATTGTAAAACTATATAACCTTTATCTTGTGATTGTGGAAACCTTGTGACTGACTCCTGTTTTGTACCACTCCCCCCATCCTGTTACACAACTTTAAAGCCTTATGATCACTAGACAGCCCCTTAACGTTTATTAATGAAGGAACCTGAGCCGGCCCCACCCCAATGACTATATAGTATACCTTGGATACTATAAAATTATCAGAATTACTGCAGTTCGGGGAGAGAGATTTTAGGCTATTAGGAATCTGAGCTCCTTGCTATGTGCTAGCAATAAACTCTTCTTTTCTTTGAAACCCTGGTGTCTTGGGAATTGGTCATTTAAAGTGCACTGGGCAGAAAAGAACCCCACTTTTGCTTGGTAACACCTTCATCAATCAACTTTAGACCAAATGCCCAAGTAAAATACAATTCCTTCATATCACCTTCCACAGAATACATACCCTCTTAAAAGGTTTCTGTCTTCTTAATAAGTCAACCACAAGCCTGATAGACTTTGTAACCTGGTAATAACTGGAATCCCTAAGACTCTTAGGGTACAAACTGGACAAGAGTCTTCTTGAAGGTAGTAGACTGAGTATATAAAATTTTTACACAGTTTTTATATTTTTGCTTTTTTAGGTATATTTGGCTCGGGGGTACATTTTATCTTTTCCAGCTGCTTTCCCTTCATTACCTTTTGCTTTCATGGATGGTCTGTAAACAAACACATTGTTGCAGCATGTTGGGTATAAGGGAGGCAGCTGACCCAAATGCTTTAGGTAATCAAAAGTCACCTCAGTTTTCTTCAGTTTGGCTGTGTTGGTACAATGCTAAGGAGGATAAAAGACTCTGCTTAGGTTTCCTGCACAGGGCAGCCTGGGCATATGAAGGAGTGTGTGTTGACAACAAAGTGCTTAATGTTCTAGGACAATGCAATGTTCTACCATAACGTGCTACCTCCTTTTAAATTACTTTTATTAATTTAGCTATTTATTAAGGACTGACTGTCAAACAGCCCCCAAACCTAGAGTGTGGATCTGGCCCTTCTGGGGTTGTTTGTACATAGCTGAATGCCTGGTGCACAGAAAGCACCCACCATGTTTGCTGACTTCCCTGTTCATAGACCATAATTTCTTTACATAACCTATCACAGATTTGTGCTGCTGTTTGACAAACAAGTTAACAAATGGATAGGATGCTTATTTATTGAATCCTAATTAAACATCCAACTTAGTTTGACAATCATGATTTAAGTTAATAGGAAATCAACTCATGCCAAATGGGCTATTTTATAATTCAGAACCAGATTTTAAACACCCCTATCACTGGGTCACTGGACCTCCAAAAAGAGAATGAAATCATCAAAGTAAATATAAATAAATCTTTCTTTTACTCTTTCCTGAAATGTGTCAGCTAAAGGAAAAAGACATCTAAACGTTTGGAGGAAATGAATGACAACACTCAATAGAGAAGGAGAGGAAACCGGAAAACCTGAATGTCATTAACAATATAAAGAAGTCTTATTCTCTTACTGAGGGCTTGAATATTTACATAAATGACTTCACCGGTGCTTTCCTCCTCTACAGCAACCACGTTCTCTAGAAGTCACTCACAGTTGCAAACACAGTAATATTTCTAAATGCTTAAGCTTCAGATTTTGGTTTATAAATACAAAGTTTGTGAAACAAAAGCATTCTAGCTATCTTTACACGTACTACACATTGTACAGGTATTTAAGTCTATTGGCATAAAAGTTGCAAAGTTCCCATCCAGTGGATGGGAGGAGATTACAGCCAAATGTTTCATTCAACTCTAAACCCAGCTGAAATAAAAGAACAAATATAGATAGCCATCTTTCTGAGTTTATCTCCTATGTGGAGAAAAGAACATATATAAGAAACAAACACCTTCCAAAGAGATCCACATGTTAGAAAACAAGAATAGGATGTGGGAAGAAAAAAAATTAGCTGGCATCATACTAAGAGGTTAAGGTCAATTAAAAAGAGAAGACACTATGGAGATGGTGGCCAAGAAAGTAAAGGACAAGTAAAGGACTGAGTCTCACTTCACTCCTTTGCAAAATGGGATAAAAACACATCCTCATATAGTTGCTGTTATGTTGTTAAATTAGATAAAATACGTAAAGTGCTTAGATTTCCTGACAAGCATTAAGCGCTCCGTCAATGGCAGCTATCGTTATTTTTGCCGTGAGCTATTTGTAACATCTCATCCTCTTAGGTCAGAGAGATCATTTGGATGCTTGGGTCCCCAAAAAACCTGCAATGCTGTCACTGAAACATCTCTGACCCTGCACCATTCAGGGATGAAGTGACGATCAACAGGGACTTATGACCGTTGGTGAAGACTTACACCATTTTCTGTAACATCACTGAACCAGTGTCAACTCCCTCTGAACTGAGAGGGTAAAATTCCCACTCAGAAACTGTCATTGAAAAAGGAACCTCAACAATCAGAGAGGGGAAAAAAACCCATCTTTTCCATAATGAATATTAAATCATTTAAAGATCTTTCCCGCTGTGTTCAGAGAGACAGGGTATCTTGACAGTATCCCACATTTACTGTTAACAGCAAACAGAAAAGCATTAACATTTTGATTCCTGAGGCATTACATTTACTTATCACTGTAGCAAATATACATTTGGATTCACTGAAGCCTTTGGACTAAAGGTCGCCCATTCCACCCACAAAATGCAAAACGCTAGGCAAGGCAATTTCTTTAATACCATACAAAAAGGAATACAGAAACTTGTGAACCACCCAGCTGCTGTAGAAGTTGTCTGTTGTTCTACTTTGTTTCACAAGGGCTGTCAGAGCCATTGACACGTGAAGGGAAACACCGGACTTCACAGCACAAACACAACCTCGGGATAGGCTTCCCTTTCTTACATCACGGGTCCAATGCCTAACAAGGAGTGTTTACAAGTAGCCATTTAGCACCTTCCTCCTGGTATTTTTACACCATGTTGTTGCCTTTCCTCTGAAGGAGAAGAGAAGAAATGAGAATGCTGAAAATCATTTTCTTTCCTGTACTGCAATTTAAAACGGGAAAATGTAACAACGTCGTTTTTTTCATGGAAATGTTTAAAATATCTTCCATGTCAGATGAAAAAAAAAATTCTTACTACTAAAAATGACTTTTTCATAGAACATCAGGGTTAGTTTCTGAGTGGCACGTTTTTAAAACATTTAATCAGTGATCTGAATATATGTCAACACCTTCTGGTGGTGTGCTATAAAATGTGAACCTTGTCAACAGCAACATAAAAAGGTGACACACTTGGGACACGGAGCTTTTATGCTGACACACAGTAATAATAGAATTTTAAAATTTATCATCTGTTTAGCTGCAAGCAACAACAATTAATCTTTTTGACAATTCATACAATGCTTTAAATAACACCTGGGAAGAAAAACAACGCCTTCTAATTTTTACTTTCTTCGTGTTCCAGGGCTTTATAGCTACAAATGTGTATAAAGCCACATGCAATAAAATTTGTGATTAGGATTAAAATGTTAGCAAAAAAATCTTTCCCTTGTCACCTCATGCCCCTCCTTGCCTCAGTTAATAAAATTACTTAACATGAGAACTGTAAGTGAAAGCAAATCCCAGAGGAAGTGTGGGCCTCTGAGGGTTCATTTCTGTCAAGTCAAATGACATTTTATTCCCAAATCATTTAACCTAAGACTCTGCATAACTACTTATAGCTTGCATGGAATTCTTGTGGGGGCCCATAAATGACACTAATCCTTGAACTAGAAATTCTATCAAGGCATGGCAATACCTAGCCCATCTGATCCAACAATTAAAAAATACATCACGGCAAAATTTTCTACAAAATGTTCAGAACAATGTGAATATATATGTGTTGTAGGCATTTGTGTTTCATATGTCCTGTGAGACTTCATGAGATTTAGTGTTAGACTACGTTAACATCTTTAATGAATTAATCTCTTTCGCATTACACATTAAACTCAATGGATGCTGCCAAATATACCTGCTAACTTAGTGCCCTGTTGACCTGGTGCTTTAAAACCTGGTTTTCTACATAAAGCCTGTGGGGTAAAACAGAAGCCAGCATCAGCACAAAAGAAGATACAAGTTTGAGTAAATCAAAAGCTAGTGAAATTTGCAGATAGAACTAAATCTTAAGGTTGTTGAAAACTGTCTGCATACTGCTTTTCAGCCTGCCTATGGGGATTTTGATTATTCCCATTTTACAGATAAGGAAACCAAAGTGCTGTCATTTCAACTCAGGTGTTTTCCAAATCCAGTTCCAAATCCTAAGTGTCTTTAGTGTCCCACACCCTAAAGATCAACTAAGACTGAAAAATTACAGCTGAGAGGTCATAGCCAAATGGGTGAGAGCACTAGAGTACACTGGCCCATGGTTTGGAAAAGTAACATCAGCAAAAATAAACAGAAAAGAGAAGAGCAGGCTTTGAGCCATCATCCATATGGACATAATCTATGGTAAAGGGATAGAGTGTGGTTGCATGTTGGGGGATGGGGCAGATGAGTGGTGGTGTTCCTGGGTTTGGTGGTGCAGCACTGGGGGGTGGGTGGATTAGGAAGGGCTGGTTCAAATCCCCAGGGCATGTAACTGTGAATCTTGACAGTCCATGGGTTGGGATAGGGTGGTATCATGGGCCCTGGGGGGCTGGGGGGAAGGGAACAGTCAAGATCTAATGGGGTGTTTGGTGGTCATGGGGAAGGTTTTTCATTACCTTACAGTAATGGACACAGGACATGGTAAATATCATCAAAATTATTAAACTGTATCATCTAAATAAATAAATAAATAAATGAATAAATAAACAGAAAACATATGAGATCTGCTATAAAATATAGGGTAGAGCAGAAAGAGGAAGTAGGTAATGAAATATAGGTGTGGATACTTGTAAAAAAAAAAAAAGAGGTTGTTTAAGTTTGTGTCTCTTTGTCTATAGACATTTCTCCATTTCTCATCTTTTAATCTTTTTCTTTTTTTTTTCTTTCCCAAGTCTAGGCCCCTTAGGATGTGAACAAATTGACAGATTTTTTTTAAACTTGTTATGTGCCTTATGTATTAGGTCCTGAATAGATTTTAAAAGATTTATTTTATTTATTTATTTCTCCCCCCCACCACCTGGTTTGTGCATCTTCTTTTAAGAAGCACTGGTAATTGAACCCGGGACCTCCTATATGGGAGGGAGGTGCCCAATGGCTTGAGCCACCTCCGCTCCCGCTTGTTGTGCCTCTCATTGTGTTTCCTCATTGTGTCTCTTCATTGCATCCTCTCGTGTCAGCTCGCCGCGCCAGCCCGGCACATCAGCTCGCTGTCTTGCTCATCTTCTTTAGGAGGCACTGGGAACTGAACCTGGGACCTCCCATGTGGTAGGCAGGTGCCCAACTGCTTCAGCGACATCCGCTTCCCCTGAATAGATTTTTTTTCCCATTTTTTTTTAGGGCCCAGGAACCAATGATCACCAACTGCCCTAGTAACAAAAATTATGCTTCGAAATCTCTTGATGTCGATTCCGCAAGAAGAGCAAGTGAGGCACCCTACGTGTGGTACTCACGACAAAAGACCTTTTTTCTTTGAATAGATTTTAATTACAGTAATTTATACTAATTAACAATCTTTGTTACATGGTTTGGGTGTTAGATGTCCATATGCCCTATATCTTTGTCCACATATTTATTAAAAAAGCAACAATAACAACAAAACCCATGGAGCCTTTTTCAGAAAATATCTGCTATATTTGCCAGAGGAGAGCTTGTCATTCTATGTAGAATGGCAGACTGTCTTTGGTGGTCTCCTGAATGAGGCATAATTACTCTAAATTTGTATTTTGAGCCTCTAAGTAAAAACTTCATAAAGGTTTCCTTCATTCTTTGTTAATTACAATATGAACAGATTTCCCATAAGAAATGACATAAGTCCCTCAAGAAGCCTTGAAGAGCTTCTTGTACAGTATTTGAAATTTGAAAGTATGCCTCTTTTCAATACAGATACCTTATTCTTAAAGTTATAATTCTAGAATTAATTATAGAGCTGTGGGGGGACTTCCTGTCTCTCTAAGACAGGGTCCTTTCCTCATTGGTACAGCTGAGGAACTTGAGACTGAGAACTTCACAAATTTGCTGAAATCTGTGGCTCTTGATCTCTTGACTTTTGTCAAGTGGTCTTTTCTCTCAGTGCTGTCACAGTGTTTAATCATTTTCCTATCCCTAAAAGGCATAAAAATTACTTTCCCACTGATGATTTTCCCCCCAACATCCAAAGGGGAAAAATCCCTGATACTTAGTAAATCGATATAAATAAAATGTTTACTTTTAATTATACCTATTATTCATATTTAAATCTAAAGCCTGAAACAAATCCCCAGTGAGTGGTACTGATGATTGGAAAAGGCACATATGCAGTATGCAAGAGGACCACTTTTAAAACGTGTTTAATTACAGGGAGCTCCTCCCAGCATGGAACCAGGGCACAGAGACCTCAGAAAGCAATTTTCAATTTAGACTGTGCTCCTAAACTCATTAAAAAGCCAAATGGGACAGTAATCTGGACAAGGAGACAACAAACACCCCACATGTTACAACACAGGTAAAGGTATGTGTGAGCCTAAATGGAAATGAAACCTGCAGGAACCTAGATGTGAAAAATAGCCATTTATAGAAGTAGTCCTGACGGATGGGTAACGCTTGACTGGTGAGTGACACACTGCCCTCTCACACTGCCCTCTCACTTCAGGGCTGGAGCTCAGAAAGTACAGCCATCTGCTGACTCTGCAGAGATCCCCAACTCATACTAGTAGGAGAGAAACAAATGGTTTGGTTGCAGCTGTAACGCACACATGCTTACCACCGATGTGTGCTCTTGGCATTGCCAGGATTTTAGGTTCTAGCCCTCGATGACTGATAATTCTTTCCAACTGTCCTATTAGATTTCCCAAATTTTTAAAGGAATTGGTGTGTTTAGAGGGTGGAGTATAGGGGAAGATACAGAGTGATACACAGAGAATACAGAGCTTTCAAATGAGCTAAATTCTACTGTGACCACTGAAATGCCTCACCGAAGAAAGGCATTTCCAGTGATTTGGTGGAGGTTTTCTGTGCCAGCCATAAATCCTGTTTAGCTTCCTTCCATTTACAGTTTATTGCATTAACATTTCTTTTGTGCAGACTGCTGCTGGGAACCTATTGTAAATTTGGGCAATTACTACTTTTGTTCCATCTGTCCCCTCCCCTCCTCAGTGCTGTAACATCAAAGGTAGCCAATTCATAAGAGAAAGGCTTGGTCTCTTAAAGCCAGCCTGAAATACACCTTAGAAATCACATAGCTCTGAGCAAAAGGTAGCAGAATCAATCATAAGGAAGCTGCTCCACGCTTCTAAGAAAGTCTTAGAATAATCTTCTTCTACACAATGCTCCCAAGTCAAAGCAAGGATAGGTATTTTAGTGCCACCTTGTTCAAATTCACCCTAAAGTCGATGTGTGAATCACTGTTGAACCATGCCAAACAAAGTGTGCAACAGGCCTGTATTTCCACCAGTGCTGATTCTTCTTAGGTTTCTGTGGCACTTAAAATAATCTCTTTTCAAGTATTTGCATAAACCAGAGCTGGTCTTGTAACTGCTGCTGTGGGAAGGAAGCAGCCTGAAGAAATCCCAAGACCTAGTGAACTCCAGGTAGCAGATAAGGAGGGTTTGCTCCCAGCTGGATGGCTTGATAGACAATACCAAGCTGCTTCTATTCTTGATAAGCTGTCACTGGTTACAGGGAAGAGGGAAAATGTGTGTGTAAGTGTTTCTTAGGTGTGTTGGTGATTTTGAGGGCAGGAGGACCTTACTTTGGACAATTCCATTTTAAACCATTTTCTGAGAACCTACCAGGTACCCAGATGGCTGCCAGTCTGTGGGGGGATACAAAGATAACAAAGATGATCCCTGCCTCAAGAAACTTAAAACCTAGTGGAAGAAGCTGGCCTAATGACAATTAACTATCACTTGTCTCATAATAAGGTAGTTTCATAGTAAAGATACAAAATACTATGCATCCTAGTGCCTTAAAATGTTAAACATAGCTACCTTATAATCCAGCAATTCCACTCCCAGGTATATATCAAGAGAAATGAAATATGTCCATGTAAAAACTTGTAAATGAATGTTCATAGCAGCATTATTCATAGTAGCCAAAAAGTGGAAACAACCCAGAAGTCCATCAACTGATGAATGGATAAACAAAATGTGGTATAGTCATACAATGGAATATTATTCAGCCTTAAAAAAGGAATGGGGTTCTGATACATGCCACAACACAGATGAACCTTGAACACATAGTGCTAAGTGAAAGAAGCCCAATATAAAAGGTCACATATTATATGATTGCATTTATATGAAATGTCCAGAATAGGCAAATCTAGACAGAGGGATTACTGGTTGACTAAGGACTGGGGGCAGGGAAGAACGAAGAGGGACTGCTAATGGGTATGGGGTTTCTTTTTGGGGTGTGGAAAAAGTTCTGGAATTTGATTATGGTGATGGTTGTACAACTTGGTGAACAGACTAAATACCATTGAATTATACACTTTAAAAGAGTGAATTTCGGGAAGCGGCTGTGGCTCAATCAGTAGGGCTCCCATTTACCATATGGGAGGCCCCGGGCTCGGTTCCCGGGGCCTCCTGGTGAAGGCAAGCCCGCCCGCACGGCGTGGTTAGCTGACCCAGCGAGCACAAGCAGCAAGGGGGGGATAAATGAATAAATAAATAAAATCTTTAAAAAATAAAAATAAATAAATAAATAAAAGAGTGAATTTTATGGTACTTAAATTGTATCTCAATAAAGCTGTTATTAAAAGATGCTATGGAGGTTAAGGTTGGGATGAATTGTGAATAAGGGAATAGTGGTGTCATATTCATTCGGCACCCCTTTGCATTAAGATCAAAGTAAGGATTCTAAACACCTTTTCAAAATGAAGGAATGAATGAACAAATAAAGCAAGTCAATGGATTCACTGCTAACTGTCAGACCTTCTGGAGATGAGGAACAGACATTGAGTTTCCACTTTCTGAAACTATTATGACATGGATACAACCTTCCACAGAAACAGTCTTCTAAAACCCCAAATTCTGAGCTCCGTGCAGTGCACAGTTCAGGACTGTAGGCGTAGAACCTGTGTGTCCCTCCATGGCTTAGTTTCATCATCGCATGGTACATACTATATTTATTTGTCTGTCCTCGACATTGCGGGCGATTTGGGAGCAGTGACTATACCTCTTTTTCTTTATATTTCCAATCACCAGCACATGGAAGGGACTAAACAGGGAATTGTGGAAAGAAAGGAGGAAGGGAAGAAGGGATCACTATTTACTTATAATGAATTGATAATCTAAGTGTTTAAGCTTTCTCATCTCTCTATTTTCCTACGAGGAAGTATGATTACACTAAAAAAAAAGTGACACTCTGGCATAATTTTTATATGCCAAAATTGGTTGAACAGTGGCAATTTCATACAGTTCCATTTAATACACGGCCACTGAAAGGTCTTTTTGGTCCTATTGCAGTGTGCAAAGTGATGTTGAATGTTGGGGATCTGAAAGCGCCTTCAAGGAACACCAGCGGAGGGGCCAGGAAGAGGGGCTCTGATCTTTGAATACCTCCTCCAAAAATTAAAAATTAACCAGAGTTTCTATACAAAAGTTGGTTTGAACTAAGGACTTATACCAAAAAATAAGTCGATAAAGCTTATTTACAACTCTAGAATTACTTCGATTCTCATTAAGAAGATGTTCCTTAGGTCAAGGGAACAAGAAGTAAGGCTTAAGGTTTTTTTTTTTCAGTTCATTTGAAAACCATAGTGCCTACGACTCTCCACGCTGCTTACTGCCCCTGCATCTAAGGAAGGGCATGCATCTGTACAAGAGGCTGCTGTCCTGAAAATTCTGGATGGGGTAGGGAGAAGTGAACTGGGTAGAAACTCAAAGTGGTAATCCAAGAGTTAATAAGAGACACTAAAACCAAAAAGTGCTCATTAACCCAGGTCTTTCTGCATAGTGTCTATACCACCCTGCTGCCTCTAGCCAAACAAAACACTGTAGGTCTCAGTATGAGAGAAAGCTTTTGTTGAAGTAGGAGGTTGACAGCTATTTGTGATGAGGGGATTTTGTTTGTTTGTTTGTTATTCAAATAACTTCCCCTCTCCCCCGGTAGAAATTCAAAGGGAAAATGTCAGAAGTATGTGATTAATGATTTTTAAAAATAGATGGGATCCCTCCTGTGGAACTGAAAAGCATGTATTGAAAAGGAATCCATCCCATTAAATGGTAGATTTTCATATGGAAATTTAATATTAATTCTTTCAAAAGAGTTGTGCTTGGGAGTCAGATAAACGACAGGACACGCCATATAAAATACCAACATCTTCTGAAGAACAGCTGTTAGGGAACATTCTCAAATCATAATGATAAATAAAATTGGAACACTAATGACTCGGTCAAGTCATGGTGGGGTGGGGGGTGGGGGGAGTCATCCAATTCTGTCTTGTCCTCCAAACTACTTATAGTTTCCCAAATTATAAATTTAAAAAAAAAAAAAAAAAAAAAAGCACGTCTTGGGGACAGGGAGAAAGAGAGGGAGAAGGTGAAACAAGGGAAGATTTAAGAGAGGAAAAACCTACACCTCAAACTACTTTTTTTCCCTTTAAGGTTCCTTGTAAGCAGCTTTTAAAGCAAAGACAGATGCTGAAAACATTCCACGAAAATAAACTGCAAAGAACTCCAAATGCTTAGCCAACCAGACCACCGGAAGGAGCTCACTTGGTACACCAGTGATTGACTGGCTTTAGGAGATGTGACAATTAAAAAGACGATGGCACCAAATGACCAAACTACAAGAGATCTTCCCTTCCTGCAAGAAAAGTGGATAAAACTTTCTACCAGGGGTAGGGGTAGAGGTAGGGGTAGGGGGTGGGGGAAGAGTCCAAAGAGAGAAAATGCTACTTAACACAACAATGTCGATAGCATTTAGGCCACATGCAAATTTCATCCACAGGACTTGCAAATGGAATGCAATTTACTGCTCAGAGGATGTAACCTATTTGAGAATAGAGAGCTAATTAATAAAAGTCTAAAGAGAAGGCAAAGTTAATCGCCATCCATCTTCTGGACTATTTTAACTTGGTTCTTTATATTTTCTCTTAAACAAAATTCTAAATATTGTTTTAAGGATCATGCTCTAGTTACCTTAAGAAAAGACAAGTTAGGTTTTGGTCAAAATTAGGTTCCTTAAAAAACACCTGAAAAAGTTAAAGCTGCCATTCTCCTCAGAGTTTGCTAGTGATGGATAAAAATTTGAACAACAAGGTTTCAAGCCAGGTCACATCTAAAAAATAATAGTAAATAAATGTAACTTTTCATTAAACATAGTGTTAGATGTTATTTGCAATGACTAAAGTTGAAATAATTGAATACAATCTTCAAAAAGCATACTCTCATTTACAGATATGGTTGTGGCACGTGTGCTGTAAACTATCCTCCTGCCTTGCTGTGAATCATGAAATTAAAGATAGCAATGATTTTTATCTTTACTTTTTCCTCTTGACTTTTCTTCCCTTGAGCATGTCTGCACTGAATAATTTTTGTTTTGCACTGATAACGAGAGAAGCTCGAACCAGAGTATTTTCTTTGGGACAACCTGTCAACTATTGGAACGATTCAATTCAGTATGTCCTGGAAATATTGTGCTTATGATTCATCCTTGATCCTATTTTCCCCTGCAGCTTGCTGAAAGACAGCACGATGCCTCTCCATTCTGAGTACGTGTGCCTCTGGAATCCTGAAATTGAGAAGAACTATCTCCGCTCTTCAATTAATAGGCTTAAAATGTCAAAGACTCCATGAGAGAGATCCGAGAAGAAGAAGATACTTTGTGAATTTTTATTAAGCCCCCCAGAACTAGATCCTGGGACCCTACATTTCGCCCAGAATACACTTTCTGAGTATGGGAGGGGTGGTGCTTGAGGGTGTGAGGTACATCTTATGGAGGGTCCCTGGACACCTGGAGTGGGCAGACCTGCAAAATGTAGGCCTCACCTTGCCCTCTGTCCCAAAGGTGCATCTGTACAACTGGTTTTTGTTAGGATGAATGATGGTATTGAGTAATTTCAGGAAAGCAACTCATCTGCCAAAATAGTACTGACAAAATATTTGGAATAATGTAATTTACTACTTCAATGTAATTTTATTTTCTGATATTACAGTTATGGGAAAAGTTGCCTCTGGCCACTCTAGCTTTTGTACTGTGCTTTTAATTCCCAGACAGCCATTTTCACCATCCTCCATTCCTCCTAGAAGCCAGAAGAGACATGCTGTGCTTATTTCTTCTCTTCATGTCACCACTTCCTCATCCTCAGTTTACCTGTTATTCTTACAGTAATGCCAAGTTTGTGCCCTAAAAAATTCTGAATGAAATTCTAAATGAAAGCCAAATAAATTATATTATTAGCAAATGCTAATTCAGATAAAAATATGATTCTTTAAAAGTCCAATTTTTTCACATTTATTTTAATGACATTGTCAAAAAAAATCTGGACATTATGCTGCAAAGAAGGCAGCAATACATTTAAGGGAATCTTACAAAGTACTTGAAATCACAGACTGTAATATCCTGTAACTATTTTAATTTTAAAAGCTCAGTTTACAAATATATACCAATATTTTTCTCACTTTTAATCACTCCCCCACTGTTTCAGCATAAGAGCTAAAATAACCTAAAACAGCCCCCTAAAACACACACAGCAAGTCTGTTACACAAATCCAGGGAAAAAAATGTCTGAGGGAAAGAATTTTCAAAATAATCTGAAACAGTAGCAAAAAAAAAAAAAAAAAAAAAGTATGTGTGGCTTCTAGGTTTTAGCTACTAATAAAAATTTTCCTGGGAAATTTTTACTTTAAACAACTCTAAATGAAAATGCATATAATTAAGGGAAAGACCATTGCTTCAAACAGATTGACTGTCTTTAACAAGTTTCTCTCTTTCTAGCTACTCAGATATGCTATATTTCCTAATTATCACCTTTTAAGGGCCATCTGGGCCCATTCCTCACCATCAGGGGGCAATTCCATTTGCATTGTTCATGGGCTTAGTCATGATCAAGTAGTCTGGTGGTAAAGTTCATTAGAAATGAGAACAGAAGCATTCAACCCAACACAGTAAACCAAGTAGCTGATACTCAGGCACCCACAGGAGAGATGATAAGCACTTCGTACATATTCTCACATAACTAACAAGTCTTTAATGTGCATTTTATCAAATTGCTTAAAGAAACATTCAGCTAGGTCCCTGACCAGGTATGTAATGAAAATTTGATTAAGTCTCCTCACACTGCAAAATATTTCTCAATTAAGGAAACATAACTATAGTCCCTTATGTCTTTCGGTTCAAAAGTCTATTAAAAACCCTTTAATGGTTTCCTCATTTAGTCTACCATTCACAAGCAATATACTACTTCCTTCCTGTAGAGAACACACAAGAATTATCCTAATTGTATTTTCTGTGAAACAAATGCACATTATAGGGGAAGAGTTGTCTAATCCACAGAGCAAAGCTGACTAGCTAGAGGTTCCAAGGAGCATTTCCTTTTGTCCTCATCCACAGATAATCCTATACATTTGCAGGCTTTTTATAAACATGTTTGTGTGCCAAAAGCTTGACCCCTGGATATGCCAGATAAGCAGCTGCTCTTCAATAAGGCTGTTTTTAACGGTACAGTCAATTCAAATCAGGCTTCTACAAGGGTTCATGCTTCATATCTTGTAAGGTCTGATAGGCAAAACTCGGGAAATGGTTACCTGCCTCATCTTTCAGTTCTCGAGTCTGGCTCGCAATGGCCATCGTAATCTGAAACCCCAGCCCATAGAGATCCAGAAGGAGTGCTCCACGCTGAGACCCACGGCCTCTCTGGGCTACACCTTAGTCTTGCAAATGAGGCAGCTGCAGCGGGCCCTAATCGGTGCAGGGCAGGTGTAACCCTCAGGCTCTCTGCAAGCTCCAGGAGCTCTTAGGGCTGTGAAGTTAAGTTACAGTTATAAAAAGAACTATTTCATAGTCTCCCATTATTGAGGTTACTATGCTTTTTAAAGGAACAATAGCTTATTTCCTCCCATTTGTACCTTGATAGCCACCTCACCCCACCCCACCCCCGCCTTTCCTGAAGTTCCCTTATTTAGACAGTCCCTAATTCCGATCCCAGCTGAGACACCTTAAATCAGTGGCAGAGCTCATTCCCAATTGATGCTATTCGTTCAATGCTATGTTGAAAAATTGATTCCACTTCAAGTTTTCCATTTTTGAAACCTATCCTAAAACTTACTATCCAGACATTAATAGAGACTGCAGGAGAAAATAATGCCTAGAGGATTTTCCAGAGAGTCAATAAAGAAGAAAAATATTTCAATACTGCTTGGTAAAAGAATCTACAGTAATACTTGGTGCCACTGAATCTGAGCCAATAATTAACTCAAGAAATATTTAAAGTCTCTCTCCTCCCTCCTTTTCTCCCTCCCTCTTGCCTTCCCTCCTCTCTCTCTGCAGGATGATGAACGTGTTCAAATAAGTGTCTCTATATCTGAGCCCAGTTCATTTCCTGGCCTCCAGTGTACCCCAAAGGACCCTGGACACTGAACTCCAAAGATGTTTCTACCTGAGGTGGGGCCGGCTATACCCAGGAAGTCCTTAGTTCTGTCACCAGAAAGGACGGCGCTACTCCAGCCTTGTCCTGGCCACAGCACGCTAGGACCTGCCTGCTTGTGCAAGTTAAGCCCACGTCCATTGGGAGCACTCTGTTCAAATTAAGCACATGTACTCTTGAACAATTTAGAGCATCTGCATAATTTGGGTCGGGACAAAGTCTACTCCTAGGGCCACTACTCTCTTCTTGGTCCAGAGTGTGTGTGCAACCACACAGCTATCTGGAAGCCACTGCATTCTCTTCTCACTGAGTAGCCCAGCAGAGAAAAACAGGGGTGGGGGAGGTGTGGAGGATGGGGACCTAGGCTCTGGAGTCAGAAAGGTGTGGGTTCCAACAAATCACCACCTCTTTGAGCCTCGTTTCCCCAATAGGAATGAAAGCATCTATATCACAAGGCTGCTGTATGGACGCAGGAGAGTGATCTAATAAGTATCCTGGCAGAGAGGGAACTCAGTAAACCTTAAATCCATAATCTTCTCTACTGAGAAGAGCGCCTCTCCTATATAAAGCAGTGAAGTTTTGCTCATATGATACTTAAGTTATATAGGTTTGAACAGAGGAAGCTGTTAAAAAACCAAACAAGTTGTATGTGGTTATAGGGAAAGTTTGTCATTAAATGTCATTTTTAAAAAAGTTGTTTCAAGGCATAATCTTAAAATGTAGGATATGATATTTTAATTTTTAAATAAAGATGATAAATACCTGGATAATTTGGCTTGTCCTGTATAATTATTTTAGAATTTATTTTTAAATCAATTCAACTATATTTTTCTACCTTCACTTTTGGAATACACATAAATACTAGAGCACTATTCCTGTAGAACTGTTGAGTTTTTATAGAAGTATAAAAATTGAAACAAGTTTAGAAAGCCTGTAAATGTACCAGAAATGCTGGGCTACACGTCCATACCCATTACCTCTAACAATTTTGCAAGAAGGAGCACATTTTCATGAGTTGTGTGATGTTTTAACAACAAGACTCCTACAGGCTCTAATGGAAGTCACACAGCTAAAACTCCATGCACCATTTTGAAAATTTAAGAGTAATTGCTAAGTCCCCTTAAAGGGTCATAGAAATATTAAAAACCAAAGTATTTTGCTAAGAACTCCAATTATGCCTGAAGCTTACATCAGATTTTATAAAATGATTGGTTACATATATAATGTACTTTAATACTGTTTTATTGGCTGGTTGTTTTCTTTATAGAAGAGGGTCTTTGTGAAGCCCTGTTGAAAGGGAGCACACAATACACTGAAATTCACTTCTAGTGTTCACTTAAACCCATGGTTCGATCTTACAGGGGTGGTATGCATGAGAAATAAGTGGACTTGGGAACATTTTATCTTGTTATTTGTAGTCTCTGAGGGGATAATTTAGTTTGCTGCATAGTCGAGTTGGTAGATTCTGAAGAAATGCATTAAACTATTGAACATAACCAATCTCCCCTGGTAAATGCCCGTTCTAAGCCTCCATTTTGATGGATTGAGTTAATAAGAGTGATCCCTCTTCGTGTGATGCAGTGGAGAATCTCTGTCATAGTAAAACCTCTGTCTTCTCTCCAGAATCATGTGTAAGAAGGTTTACTCCTTTGGGAGAATCCAGAATTTCTATTTTTAAATTTAAAATTTTTAAATAATTTCAGACTAACAGAAAAGCTTCAAGAATAGCACAGGGAACAGGTGTAGCTCAGTGGTTTGAGTGCCTGCTTCCCATGTACAAGGTCCTGGGTCCGATCCAATAAATAAATAAAGTTAAAAAAAAGAATAGCACAAAAAAACTCTTTATATCCTTTATCCAGATTTACTAATTGTTGACATTTTGCCACATTTACTTTATCATTAGCTCCTCTCTGTCTCTCTCTATATGTACACACGCATACACATATTTAAAATTAGCACACACATGTATTGCTTTTTTCCTGAACTGTTTGTAAGTTGTATTCATCTTGCTCCTTTACCCCTAAATACTCCCCCAAAACAAGGATGCTCTCCTACAAAACTACATTACAATTCTTAAGACCAGGAAATATAATACTGATACAATACCATTATGTATTCTATAGACCGTATTTGCATTTCACCAAGTACTCCAATAATGTCCTTCATGACAATTTTTTTTTTTTTTAAAGATTTTATTTATTTATTCATTTATACCCCCCTTGCTGCCCGCGCTCGCTGGGTCAGCTAACCACGCCGTGCGGGCGGGCTTGCCTTCACCAGGAGGCCCCGGGAACCGAACCCGGGGCCTCCCATATGGTAAACGGGAGCCCCACTTATTGAGCCACAGCCGATTCCCATGACAATTTTTTTCTGATCCAAGATCCAATGTGGGATTAGTCATAGCATTTAGTTTTCATGCCTCTTTAGTCTCAGTAATTTATAATTCTACATCCTTCTTAAAGACTGTTCATAGACAATTGACTCCTTTCATAATCTGATGATGCTATGGCTCTGGGCCAAAATAATCACAAAGGGATTATTCAAATTTACAGAACAAATCTAATTATTTTTTTCTTCCTTTAATGGGATAGTAAAGAGCATGTAGGATAGGCTGCCACAGTAAAGCATCATAAAAGATGTGATGCATATGAACTAGGCTATTAGCTTATTTGGTTGGAGTCTGAAGTTAATGAGACCAAGGTTTAAGGCTAGTGAGAGAAACACAAGTAGTCTGTACTAAGGCCACAGGCTGGACTCTTAATTTCAACAGCCATCCCATGTCTGCTATACTAGTCAGAGGGAGGAGTACAGGTATTCTGTAAGCACTCAGTAATGGCACAGGATCACATATTCAGAATTCCTGTTCTACTCTGGTGGGTCATTCAGTGATGGAAGCACACTAGAAAACTTGAGGTCTTACTTAGGTAGAAAACAAATAAGCTTTTCTATTAATGGTGACAAACCATAAGTTTTGGACTGGGGGTAGGCTGGCTGACCAGCTCTTGTCAACTATTTGTGGAAACCTCTTGTAAAATTACCCTTTATAAGGCATGGTCAACTTAGCTATCATTCTTTTATTTCAAAGCATCAGGAACATCAGTCAGGCAACTCTGTCACCAAACCCTACCAATGCCAATTTGTCAGGCTAAGTTAATTCACTTTTTAACATGATTCATCAAAAGTTTATAGTAGACTCTACGGAGTGGGAGTATCCTTTTATAGAAGGGTACACTACATCCCCAAAGTCCTGTAAGCCTGAGCACAGAGAAGTACAAAGTGTATTCTAGAAAAGTCAAAGGTAGATATCAGATAATACCCTGGGAAGCTGTGAAGGAAGAGGATTTCTTGAAAGAATGCCTTTTTTTGTTGTCTTTATTGTTGTAGGTATTGCCATACTGAGATTCTCCTGTTAGTGGGTCGACTTCAAACTGATGTTGCCCATTGTTAAAAGCTGGTTTATAACAATCTGTTTTCATCCAAAGTTATGAATGCGAAAGTTTCAGGCACAAATACTGAAAAATGCAAATTGAGCACCCTAAATTTTTATATTAACTATTGTCCCAAGAATAAAACATGGTCATTTAAATATTATTTAAATCTTAAGCATACACAAAGCATAGGCATTAAACAATAATATACATTGCTCAATGTTGTTTCTCACACCAGGAACTGGTTGGCCAACATTTTCTTTGAATGAAATTTAAAAGTATGCATCTGGAAATGTGAAGGCAGTTGTTGAACTCTGTATAATTCACGGCTACAGGTATCCATAGATAGGGTTTTCTTCCCATGTCCAGCGCACATCCTGCTAGCATATAATCCCGCCAGCATATAATCCCACCAACCCTCCCCTGTCTCCCTGGCTTTGGAAGCTGAAGAAATATGGTTTATGTAAGGTGGATTGTGGTCACTTACTACATGACACTTGGACAAATGTGTTATTTGCAGATAGAACAGGCCTATGCTTCACCACCTCCTACACAATGATTCAGATCACCCACCATCTGAGGAGTTATAAGAGTGATTCAAAAGGAAAAGAAAGTCCTGGAACAGTGGACATCTGAGTAACACTCTGGTAAAGAGAAACACAGATCCCTCAACTGAGAAAGATCTAAACTAAATACCAAGTAAGTGACTAAAGAAGAGCCCGGAGCATTAACGAGCATTTCTTGAGGCCTAGAGATTCAAGTCTCCTCCTGTAACATGTATCCCGTTCCAAACTTAATTAGCTATATCATTTAGGTCAAGAGAAAAATGAAAAAAAAAAAAAGGAAAAAAATTTTAAAAATTAAAAATAAATAAAAAAGAGAAAAAGGAGCAGTGTATCAGAAACACAAACAGTTAATATATTTTAAGTGAGAACAAATAATTGCTGCATATGTTCTTGGTTTATTACTGCAGGGAGCATGTGTCCGGCACTTAGTAGGCACTCAATAAATGCTTGGTAAATAAATGAATGCTAAGGGAAGTAGATGTGGCTCAAGCAATTGAGTTCCCATCTACCACATGGGAGGTCCTGGGTTGGGTTCCCAGTGCTCCTGGAGATGAGCAAGACAGCATGCTGGCGCGACGGGGCTGGCATGGTGAGCTGATGCAACAAGATGACACAACAAGGAGACACAAAGAGGAAACACAATGAGAGACACAACAAAGCAGGGAATGGAGGTGGCTCAAGCAACTGGGCGCCTCTCTCCCACATGGGAAGTCCCGGGTTTGGTTCCCAGTGCCTCCAAAAAAGAAGACGAGTACACAGCTAATGGACACAGAAAGCAGACAGGAAGCACAAACAACGAGAGGGTGTGTGTGTGAATAAATAAATAAAATCTTTTTTAAAAAGCTTATTTAAAAATAAATAAATAAATAAGTATCCTGCACTTTTGAATTTTAAAAAGTTAACCTGAATTAAAATATCACAATAGTGAAATATTTCACACTAACTCTTGCCTCCTACCTTTCCTTAATTATACAAAAGATGATTGTAACAAACCTTCTATGTAAGTCTCTTAAAACAAAAAAGATAATCATACTTTCCTAATTTTAGTTTGGTCATAGAAAAGGCAAATTGGTGCATAATTAACAATTTGTTAGTGCAAATTCATCTGCATCTTTTAATTGGTGTTAATTAGATTAGGACTAAAATTTCTTTAATCCTTTCTATCTTGCCTTTTTTGATGCAAACGAATTTTCTCAGCTGGATGTCAAAGTTTCCCATTAATTACACTTTTCTAACGGGAGCTCCTTCAACAATGTAGACTCAAATATATAGACCAAGAGCAGTTTTCAGAAGGGCTCTGGACCAATCTTTTGGGAAAAATAAGGAATGGTGAAAACTGACACTTAGGAGATAACTAGTGAATTCACCCAAATTCACTGATGAAACAAGGCTTCCACAATTAGCAAATCATGATTGTCTGGTGCATAGGAGCCTACAGCATTTGGTAGCTGTAAATAACACCCTGTAATGTAACTCTGCCATACAGTGCAGATGTGCTGACTTTCTGAAAGAACAATAATAAAATATTTGGCCTTATAGTTAAGAAGATCGCTCGCTTTTAAATACCAAGAATATTGATATGTTGCCTTGTACTCTGAATCAAGGAGTTATTCAAAACATTGGTAAACTCATTTCCAATGGAAACTTAATGCAAATACAAACCATCTTAGGTGAATTAAGCTCTACATTTCATATGGTTTCCTGCAAATATTGTAACCCTTCTACAATGGTTAACATGTTGGAAGAAACAGCCACCACATACATTCAATATCTTTTATGGCAAGGTGACCTGAAATAAAATTTTATGTAGTTAAAGATTTTTGATGGTTCTTTATCCATCGTTTTCCTCTTGCTATGGAGCAGTGATGATTGAAACCTGATGTGTACTGCAGAAAAATAAAGGGGGGCTATAAAACATTTTATGTACAAATAAAACAGTAGCCATTAAATTTTGCTATGATGTCTGAGTAGATATTCAGCATGAAAACATGATAAAACAACTGTAAACTGATTGTGACCAAATGTAATTGCAATGACTTGTCTCCAATGAATGATATAAACTAAATACAGTCGCAGACTTCTCCAAAATTACTTTGGGCAAAGAACCAAGAGAACACTATATCCTTTCTTCACCAAGGGCATTTTGCCAAATAAATTACAAACACGCAAGCTTTAATAACCATGGCCAAAAAAGCACTTGGGAATTCATTATGGGAACATTTAAAACACATACACATGTACACACAGACACACATGAACTCATATTTGATAAAACTACTTTCATATTAATATAATTCCACTGAAAAAAGCCACGTTTGAAGTTTTTAATTGATATTCCCCAGAAGTAGATCCAAAGAGTGATAGGCAATTACCAGTCTTTTTTTTTTTTTTTTTTCCTCTTAGTCAATGTATTTCGCTGCCTTTCCTGGCATCTTTATTTTGAAGAGGTTGTAAGAAAATCTACTGGAAAATTTTTATGCAGCTAAAAGTGAACAATGACCTGGATTCTGAAATAACCTTATTTTTCAATAAGCAATTGGCAGCGGATTCTCTCCCTCACTCTCTGCCCCTTTTGATGTGGCTTATTATGGCATTATCCAGAAACAGAAAAAAACATAAACATGGGGGCGGATGTGGCTCAAATGGCTAGGCATCCGTCTCCCATATGGAGGGACCTGGGTTCGATCCCCGGGCCCTCCCAGTAAAATTTAAAAAAAAGAAAAAGAAAAAGAAAACATAAACAGCCACTCATTAGCACTGGAGTCAATACTCAATAGTAACTACAGCTGAAATAGCTCAAGGAGCCTGGGGACCTGAGAAAGAAAAGGGAACAACTCGTGTTCTAGGTGCTACTTTTCAACTTTGCCTCATTTTTTGACCTTTTGCCCTGAAATTGTGGCAATATTGATATAGGCCATTTGGGAGTATTATCAAGAATTATAAATCCAATTCCATTCCTAGATATATACCCCCAGAGAAATGAAAACATATGTCTACCTAAGAACTTGTACATGAATGTTCACAGTAGCATTATTCATTAGAGCCAAATAGTGGAAAAACCCAAATGTGCATCAATTGATGTATGGATAAATAAAATGTGTTATATCCATACAATGAATTATTATTCAGCATTAAAAAGGAATGGCTCCATCTCTCACTCCACAATAGTCACACAGGCCTCCTTGATATTCTTGGACACACAAGGCTCTTCCATCTGCCTAGAGCATTCTTTCCCCCTAAATAATGCTAAATTCCTCCCTTCCTTCAAGCCTTTGCTCAAATGTCACCTTCTCAAAGAGGTTTATCTTTACCATCCTATTTAAAACTGCAACCTGCAGTCCCTCCCCTATTTCCTTTGCCCTGTTCTACCTGTTCTTTCATCCTCACATTTACCAATTTCTAAAATTCTACACGATCTACTTATTAATTATCTCTTGCTAATTGTCAGTCTCTCCCTGCTAAAATGTAAGCTCCAGGAAGGCAAAGATCTTTGTTCTCTTCACTGATGGATCTCAAGTGTGTTGATCTCAAGTTCTAGGGAACATAGTGGTGCTCAATACATATTTGATGGATCAATAAATGACCTTGGAAAGCCTCCGTGGATCCATCACCTGCCAACATTTGTGTAATGGTGACTTTATGGGTTAAGGGCATAAAAGTATGCCACACGGATTTTTAAACAAAATACACTGGAGAAAATTGAGACAAAGAGATATTGCTACTGTTTAATATGTATTATAGCCCTGAATATACTAGGTGACACAGCAGATTCTCTCAATTTCATGATTCTTAGCAAGATATTGTAGATGTTTAAAGACTTATACTTGAAAATGCTCAAGTAAAGGAGAAGAATATGCTCTAGATTCTCCAAGAACTGAACTATCAATATTTGGAGTAGGGAGGAAAGCAGATTTTTGGAGATTTACATTAGACTCAAGTCATCTTCAACATGTTCAGAGTTCTACAGTGCTACTCCTCCCTGCAATGCCATATGCAGATGGGCTTTAAACAGGGAGGGGCTTCTGAAAATATCCCATGCCATGAAAGCAGAAAAGTTGAAGTGAACTGCCCATCTTAAAAATAACAAGTTGGTCTTCTTTTTTTTTTTTTTTTTTTTAAAGATTTTATTTATTTATTCATTTATCCCCCCCTTGCTGCTTGTGCTCGCTGGGTCAGCCAACCACGCCGTGCCGGCGGGCTTGCCTTCACCAGGAGGCCCCAGGAACCGAACCCGGGGCCTCCCATGTGGTAAACGGGAGCCCTACTGATTGAGCCACAGCCGCTTCCCCAAGTTGGTCTTCTTGCAAGCAAAATGCCCTTGCATTGCTGAGTGTGGAAAGAATAACAGGTTTATCTTATTCACAATTTGCAGTTTTAGAAATGTTACATGAAATTTTCCAATGAAACTGTGGAAGCAATGCCATATTCTGTGTAAAAATTATATATATTCAAAAACTTATTGTTATGGAGTTTTCTCACTAACACTAATGACTAACTCACTAATGAAATTCTCAAAGATTCATCTACAGTGTATCTGTTTTTCCTTGAAAAGGATTTTAAGATGTGAAGACTAATAGCTGCAATAATAATATAGCTCTGTATTAAAGAGCTGTATCATCTTCTAAAAGACCCGAGACAGATCCATCATGCAAGAATCACCTGATAGAACTGTAGCGCATGCCTCGGAGGAGACAATGCCAGAGAGAATGATCTCACCATCCCTGTGTTCTCAACTGCAGTAAGCATTGGCAGTGCTTGGAGGGAAAATTAAAAATGCATGGGAAACGGATATGGCTCAAGCAATTGGGTTCCTGTCTACCATACAGGAGGTCCAGGGTTCGATTCCTGGGGCCTCCTGGTGAAAGGCAAGCTGGTCCACACGGCGAGCTGGCCTGAGCGGAGAGCTGGACTGCGTGACAAGAGTGCTGGTCCGCTCAGAAAGCTGGTGCAGCAAGATGACGCAATAAAAAGAGACACAGAGAAGAGACATAAGAGACACAGCAGATCAGGGAGCTGAGGTGGCACAAGAGATTGAGCGCCTTCTGCCACTCCGGAAGGTCCCAGGATTGGTTCTTGGTGCTGCCTAAAGAGAAGACAGGCAGACACAGAAGAACACACAGCAAGCAGACAATGAGTGCAAAACAATGGGGGTGGGGGTGGGGAGAAATAAATAAATAAAAATAAATCTTAAAAAAAAACGCAAGCATTAGTGATCAATTATAATTCACACCTCTGGACTTTCAGCAGGGCTTGTACATAAGCATCTTTTTTTTTTTTTTTTTTTTTTTTTTTTAAATTACGGAAAGTCCATGTCATGTGTCAGTACTAAGTAAGGAGGAAAGTTGGAATTTGCCCAGGCCACTCAGGAACTACTGCAGCTTGTGTAAAGTGGCCTATATAGGAACATATTTGAGCTTTGACTAGCTCAATAAAAAGCTCTTAATATATTCAATGTGATTCTTTATAATAGAACCAGCTCCCTCCATATGGCAGACGGACGCCCAACCATTTGAGCCACATCCGCCCCCACAAATATTTTTAAAAGATGAATAATCCTATAGAATGTGAAGGATTGACTAGAACAATATTGCTTATTATCTCAAACCCAAATGTGCCTCTTAATATCAGTAAACTTTATATCTAAAATCTAAATGTATTAAATAATTTCCATTATTATTGCTATCAATAGTAATGATAATTATAAATCATAAGTCAAATTGATTATGATTACTAGTTATATGACTAAGTTCTAATTAAGCAGTTCGGTAGGCAATTATCTAAACAGTTTAGATACATAGTCTCATTTGATCATTATAATGGTATTCTCATTTTTTGAATGAGAGAACCGAGACACAAAAAAAATCAGATAACTTGCTTGGTGTCACACAACAATTAATATGGTAACAGGATTTTTACCCAGATCTGTGTTACTTCAAGGCCTCTGCTCTTAACCATTATCACACCCTGTCACCAAATTAAAACCAGGAAGCTAAGGAATGTGCATTTACATCTCTAAAGTCATAATACAAATCACTATAAGTTGCATAATAAATTTGCTTTCATGTTTGAGTCATTTATTCAGAAATGTCCACTGAGCACCAGCTATGTGCCAGCTATTCTATTAGGCACTTTAAAAACCACCACCAAAAAACCCAAGAAGATTCGATCTTTGGCTTCAAGTAGGCTCCAGTCTAGAGTGGGGCCTTGCAAAGCAGAGTCGGTGCCTGGGAGGAGCTGCGTGCTGAAAGTGAGATCAGGACAGTGTGCTCTCAGGGCTGGGGCATGTGGGGGGTGCAATGAGTCCAGGCAGAAGGAGGGGTCTCTCACACATCTCTCACCCATTGTAAGTTTGGGTTCCTTTCACCTCCCAACAGGATTTTTGCAATAATTTCTCAGCTTTAGCTTTTCTTCTTCCAGTTTTCCCCTTGCCTCCACCAAGCCCCTAAAGCCACTCTGCCCACTAATATGGATTAATCTTCTTAAACATGATCATGTTATTCCCTTGATTTCAAACTTGCAGTTGCACTTCTCTTCTCTGTGCCAACTCCTTGGTCTGGTATTCTGAAACGTTCACACTTCACAATATCTGCCATAGCCACATACCACCTGTGCTATTATCTACTTTTGTTTCTTTAAATCAACTCAACTTTTAATATCGACATATATTCTTTAGCCTTATCTTAGCAATATTCCCCATGAACTCCTGGATTTGCAGGGCTAATTACATTCCCCCTAATACACATTAAAGGAATAATAAATGCTTCAAAAGAAAAAAAGTGTTTTTTTTCTTGGACCACCCAGTGACATCTTGAGTTACACAAACATGGCAAACTTTGGGCATCTCTCCCCATACAGTTCCCAGAGCAGCTCTATGAGGTGAGCGCAAGAGAGCAAAATGCAGCACAGGGCTCCTATCCCAAGCAGCCTGGGGCACTGTGAACCATCTCATTTATTCAGTCACCTGACAAATATTCATTGAGCCTCTACTCTATGCTGGGTATTTTGCCAATTCTAGGTACTCTGGTAGAACAAGACAGATGCAGTCCCTGGCCTCAGGGTGTTTATATTGCAGTGGGAGATAAACATATGAGGAAACAGATCAACAAGAAAATTTGCAGATTGTGACACATGCTATGAAGGAAAGAAACTGGATGCTGTGATAGAGAATGGGTGGTGGTGGGGGGGGAAGGGTACTAAAAATAGGATGGTGGGAAGGCATTTGGTCTCAGGGATGAAAAGGAATCTTGCCTGAGCAAAAGGGAAGAGACCCACAAGTGCAGAGATCCTGAGGCAGGAAACAGCTGGCTGCATATTAGGGGACCTGATATTAGGAGGCCTTTGTGACTTGAGGGGAGTGAGCCAGGGGGAGAGTGGGATAAGATGAAAGTGGAGAGATCGGCAGGGGCCAGAACTGCAGGGCCTTGTCAACCACGAGAAGGAGCGTGGATTTCATTCTAAGTTTACTGGCAAGCTTTTGGAAGCTTATGAGAAGAGATGTGACAAGATCTGATTCTCTGGCTTGCTGTATGAAGAATGGATTTAGGGGAGCAAGAAAGAGGTGAAGGGCATTGAAGATAGTGAAATGATTTTAATGGTTCAGTATGCCCAAGGAACAGAGACACTATGTTCCCCTGGGTAGTGCAGGGTTGAATGTTAAAAAGTGACCATGGTTTGGGTAAGATCAGTGGGTTTACTTTGGTCATTACCAGTGTTTGATTGTTTTTGTTGTTGCTGCTGTTTTGTGCCCCCCCACAATGCATACAATCCTAAAAAGTCAGTAACATAGGAAATATTCATAAATGTGAAATGTTCAAATTTCCTTGTTTTTTATTTGAACAGTTGAAATAAGGTACAGACAGGGCATAGATTCCTAATTCCCATTAAGAGTGGGGCTGATGGATGCCTTCTTTTAGAGTATGTGTCTAGAAGTTGCAAGTAAGTTATGTTTCAGGAAATGATAATCTACCATGGGAAATTCTACATAAGATAATTTGGGTAGGGAGAACTTTTCAAGCATCATTTACACTCATGATAATTTCTAATGGGACTTTCACTAAAATTATACAGTATAATTAGAAAACATGACTAAAATGAAATATAACAGATTGACTATGTCCAAATTTGTCTTGCAGTTCCAGGAACTCTTGTCTCTAATCTTGAGATGTGTACTGTTTCGGGTGCAGAATATTGTTTATGTCTTAGCTTGTGAGTGAACAGCTCTTAAAAGCTAAAAATAGGGATCTTTATGGGGAATGGAAAAGAAACTTTTACAATATTCATGTAATTGAATGTAGGCAATCAGTAAATTAGGAAATTATTCAGAAGTGAAGAAAATGAAGCAATGGTTTGAAAAGCTACCCTACAACTTGACATTTCCTTTTTAGGAAACTGGGGTTTCTGGGGATACTCAACTTTTTCAAGGTTTATGACTTTTTTGCTGACTCTTAAAAGATGCTGTAAAAAGAGTCGTGATTTTTTTGCAAATGGCTACAGAAAACTCTGAAATGAACAAGCAGGACAACCCAGGTGTTCTCCACAGTATCTTTTTTTATTATTATTTAATGTATTCCCCCCTCCCCCCATTGTTTGAAGTCACTGTCTGCTCTCTGTGTCCATTTGCTGTGTGCTCTCATGTGTCTCCTCATCTTCTCTTTAGAAGGCACTGGGAACTGAACCTGGGACCTTCCATGAGGGAGAGAGGTGCTCAATTGCTTGAGCCACCTCAGCTCCCTGGTTTGTTGTATCTCTCATTGTCTTTCCTCTTTGTGTCTCTTTGTTCTGTCATCTTGTTGTGCCAGCTCACCTTCTCCAGGAGGACACTGGGAACTGAACACGGGACCTCCCATGTGGTTGGCGGGAGCTCAATTTCTTGAGCCACATCTGCTTCCCTCTCCACAGTATCTTGACACAGTATATCTTTATACCTCTCTCCCCACTCAAAGCAGAGGCCCTCCCCCCAAAAAAGCATGTGGTTCTGCCTGCCAGCTGAAGACATCTCTTTGAGCCATGCCTCCTGCTTTACGCCCTGAAGGAACTCACCCTGCCCTGAAGTCTCTGGGTGTTCCAACCTGGCTTCTGCCGCTCCAACTTGCCATCTGTATGAATATTTTGATTCAACTGACCATGGCCTCTGATTTGGGTTTTGGCCCTTAATCCTTTCTCTGGATTGGCTCCAGCACCTTGGCCCTGGCCAGGCCCACCCCAGGGTGAACCACTGGAAGCCTGGTGGGGGTTGCTGTGCCAGCCTCAGTGCCCAGAGAGGGGCCCCAGACACAGGCAGTGGAGAGGGCCAGTTCTTCCCCAACTGTCTTCTACCTACCAAAACACATTTGTCTCATCCAAAATGGCCAAACTTTTATTAAAGGTGAAGTTTTATTCTTGCTCCTCAGCTTTTCAGACTTAATTACTTGCAAGCCTTAATGAAAAATGATGGGCGAAAGCTTTATTTCCCAGATGACCAAGGGAGCCTTCAAATATGTTTACCCTTTTGTTCCAAAACAGACCATTAGCAAACTGAATATTAGGAAGATTTTAGTCTTCTGAGGAAATCAGGTGAGCATGGAATGAGTTGATTAGTAAAATTTAAAAGTGAATGTTTATTTTGACTATTAGTAATATCTAATCTAGCAAAAGAAGATAAATTAGTTTTTAGATAATATTGACTATATTATGTGGCATCATCAAAATTTAATACAAGCTCCATTATTGCTTCCCTACAATGTTCAATTTTGCTCTGTGAACACCCAAAGACTACCTAGGAAATTGAAGTCAAAACATACACACAGGGGGTCGGATGTGGCTCAACTGGTTGGGCGTCCATCTCCCATATGGAGGGACCCGGGTTCGATACCCGGGACCTCCCGGTAAAAACAAAACAAAAAAAAAAAAAAACATACACACATACACACACACACACACACACACACACACACTAATTACCACTGGATCCTGAACCTTTCACAGAATTAGATGGACAGCCTTTCCGCTGCTCCAGCAATAGTTTACTGTCTATAAAAAGCAATATCCTTTAATTAGGACTATACTGAAATCCTTTTCATAATCCGTGCACGCGTGCGAGAATGAGAGCTCAGGCACAAGAGAGCAAGTGGGGTGGGGCGGGGGTGGGTGGGGGAACTGGACTGTTGTGCCTTAACAGCAGATTTAGGAGGAACATGACGCATTACGTGCTGGAGAGTCCGCGCCCACCATGTTCCAGCACCACAGTGATTTCTGACAGACCATGAGTCACTGAGTCTCCCATAGCTCTAAAGCTTCAAAAAAAACCTCCCAATACACCTTGATTCTCTGCTCACTTTTGTAAAGCTCATTTAATTTCGAGGGTGGGGGGGACTCTCTAAAGCAGGATTTGAAAATGTCTTCAGTGTACAGACACTAGGTGGGCAAAGGGCATTAGGACCTCTGTGCCCCTGTGCTCTGCCACGTGCAAGGGCGACACTCACCAGTTGCCTTCCATGAGATAACCCAGGATAACAGCATCACACGACGAACAGGAAAACAACTAGCACACAGCAGCCCAAAAACCACAAGAACATCCTTAAAGACAGGAGGGCATTTTAAGTGTTGTTAATATCAGTGATTTTGCACATCTTGGGTAGCTTTTAGGGGCAGCAGAATTTTTCATATTAATAGTATAAATTCTGTAACATACTTTGACACCTGCTACATCTGATTCAAATGCAGAAAAAAACTAAGTGTGCATAATGAGAAACCATTCATTTTTCCCCTTCCTGCCCCAGCAGGAATAGAAACCAATTCCAAGCAACTGTGCAAATGTATCCAAGAGATTTTGGAAGGAAGAGCTGGCCAGCATCTTGTGCCCCAAATCACTGAAGCACTGCAGTAGACTAACTGATTCAAAATAGTAATTAAAGAAAGAAGAAAATCTTCAGGGAAAAACCCTATAAGATATACGAAAGATCTGGCGCAGAAGAGGTTCTTTCCACAAACCACTCCAGAGAGGTTTCTCATGTTGGACCTCATCTGGGGGGTCTGCTGCAGGTGGCCCACCCACCGGAGTCACCCCAATGTAGAGAGGGTCAGGCTGCTGGATGCCACTCTGGTCTGGGTCATAGTTGCATTCTGCACCTTGCTGGATATAACCTTGCAACGGCAACAACTTTTCTCGGAGACATCAGTATTTATCTCCACCCCTCCCGTCCTGACTTTTCCCCAAATGTTTATCCCCTCTTGCCTTAACCCCCATCCCTACTACTCTCTATATGGGCTTCCCGGCCTTGCTGCCATATCAAATATTCCCAAGCCCAAGTCTACCAGGTCCTTCCTGCCCATACTCCTTCTATTAGGTAAACCTGTGTGTGGAAGACCTTTTCATTCCTCTGAAATGAAATCTTCTTTTACTACACCTCAGTAAATCCCTCCCCAGACATATCTTGGAAATGATTAATCTCTCAGATTAACTGAATGTGCTCAAATATAAAAATATTTTTAAAAAACAGTAGGGTCGTTATAGAGTGACAGATTTAAGCGCCATCTGGGCTCACTGGTCAGAGTGGCGCGAATTCCATCAAACGGCTGAACGGTGCACGATCTGAGAATCCCATCTGTTTTATCTAACATGAATCAGTCCAACAGTTTGACCGTTTGGATGTTCGAGTTGTTTAGAGGAAACCACAGACATACAATACCCATAGTTTTTCCTCCTCTAAACTTCTTGAATGCAAAATGTATACCTAATTATCACATTTATAGAAACTAAGCTTGATTTGGTTCTAAGAATTTTAGTAAAATTCTAAATATACTTTTTATAAAATGATTATTTCCCCAGATTTTTATTTTTTTTAATGTTTGGGACCAGTTATGGAGACTTTTCTTAGGATTACCATATAAAGGTTTACTTTAAATTTTGTTTTTAACTAAAAAGTCCATTGATAAGAGTTTGGATGTTGTAAAACAGGAAATTATTTATATAGGCCTTCTTTAAATTCTTCCTCCTCTACCAAAGTATTTTCATACAAATTATAGTTAAGATTATCACCTAGGTAATTTTAATTCTTTTTTAAAACATGTATTTCTGGGAAGTGGATGTGGCTCAAGCAATTGGGCTCCCGACTACCATATAGGAGGTTCAGGGTTTGATTCCCGGGGCCTCCTGGTGAAAGGCAAGCTGGCCCGCGTGGTGAGCTGTCCCGCACAGGAGTGCTAGTGCAGCAGGATGACGCAACAAAAAGAGACACAAAAGAGAGACAATAAGAGATATAGCAGACCAGGGAGCTGAGGTGGCGCAAGAGATTGAGTGCCTCTCTCCCACTCCAGAAGGTCTCAGGATCGGTTCCCAGTGCCACCTAAAGAGAAGACAAGCAGACACAGAAGAACACACAGAGAGCAGACAGCGAGCACAAAACAACGAGGGGAGAGGTGGGGAGAAATAAATAAATAAATAAATCTTTAAAAAAAAAAAAACAAAAAACAAAACAAAACATGTATTTCTTTCTTTCTTTTTAACAAGTAAGTTCTTTTCCTGGTTTTAGAAATTGCTTTCAACCTTTAGTACTTTGGACTACTTCCCTGTCTTGCTGTGCTATAATAATTCTTAGAAACACTAATCAGATTTTTCTGTGCCCAATAATATAGTTCTGTTTCTGAACAGGAGCAGAAAATTGCCCCCAAACAAATGTACTGGCAATTGAACCTTTAACAAGTAGGAGAAAATTTCTTATTTTTAAGAGTAAATATATTTTAACTATCTTGAGCTTTTATAAGGCAAAAAAATCATATTTAAATTACAAACCAAACTACCTTTTAATTGGAAAACACTGTTCTGCTATGAAAATGCCAATTACAATTCCTGCCTTAAAAAATATGGCAGGGGAATGGATGTGGCTCAAGCAGTTGAGTGCCTGCTTCCCACATACGAGGTCCCAGGTTTGGTTCCAGTGCCTCCTAAAAACAAAAGAACAAACAGCAAGCAAACAAATGAAAAAACCAACTCAGGGGAGCTGATGTGGCTCGGTGGTGGAGCGCCAGCTTCCCACATACGAGATCCCGGGTTCAATCCCCAGCCCTGGTGCCTTAAAAAAGGGGGGGGTGTGGAGGGGATGAGATAATTTTCCTATTTTATTATTATTATGCTATAATTATTGTGCTATAATTATGTAACATATACCAGTATTTTACAAGTACACAAAAACTAAACAATGGTAAAACAAAGATTTGTGTAGTTGTGCATTAAAAGGGGGACTGTATATTATCACATGATTTCATTCCTGGTTTCTGTCATCCTTTATAGATATTATGTAGGACTAAAGTATCCTCTTCAGTCCTAAATTGTATTTTCTAGCATTTGCATACCAAAAGTATTCCCTAAAACATAGAAATGTCTGATAATACAAAGCTGGCACTACATGGAATGTTACAAATTTATTTATTTATGGACATTTATTGTTTTCCCATCTATAAAACCAAGATAATATCTCCTTTGTAGAATGCTTTCAAAGATTATACATAGTAATGCTTGTGAAAGTGTATTAAAAATTATAAAGTACTATGCAAATGTAAGGTATCATTAGTAATCAAAATAATAATTTCATATTCTTATGGAACAAAATGACTGAAAAATAAATAATCTTTTCTCCAAATTTCCCTTTTGATGAAATAAAGAAGCATGTTTTCATGGATTCTTTCTAAAGAGGCATTTTACAATTGGCCTTAAAGTATCCACTTCAGGGAACTACAAAGATCCCGAGAAAAATTATTTCTACATTTGACAAATTTTAAAATACAATTCGCAGAATTGTATTTTACAACCTCTACTTTCTCAGGTGTTGCTGTAGCCAATCCAGAATCCTAAGAGCACAGGAAAACCTGTCTGAGGGGACTAGTCCTAGAGTCAAGCCAGCGTTAAGCTCTATTTCTATGACACTGATTTATCTTGGTAAAATGTCAGTGGTCATGACATATAATCTGTTTAGATCAACTGACTAAAGTAAACGTTGGGACTACTTTTTCTCCTTTTCCTTCAACTTTATAAAATAAATTATTAAAACCAGAGAATTTTGGAGAATGTTATTTATAAAGTCCTTAAGGAGAAAAGAAATCAAACTTACTATTAAAATTTCATTAAATTTGCAGTCTTTTCACTCTCTGTATCATCTGAACAAAATAAGTGGGTTCCAGCATTGGGCTCCTGGTTTATTCTTGCCCCTTTGGCTTTAGTAACCAAGCCTACATTATGTTCCTGAAAGAGGATTATTAATACTAGGATCCAGCTGAGCCCCACTCCAGAGAGAGAGAGAGAGCAGCCCAGGTTGTCCCTGTGAGTCAGCTAGCTTCTGCTCAAAGGTGGCACACTCTCTTTGTTTTTTGTTAATCTCTTTGGCTTTCTTCGTGTCCCCAAGTCACACAGACATATACTGGACACTTACATCAAGCAGACACACCACTTGTGTTTGGCTTTTCTTAACCTTTTTGGTTTTCTTGATGATAACATGATGTTCACATCCCTAGGCATGTCCCTAACTCCAGGGCCCAGAGCACTTATTCAGAGGACACGCCAAAAAAGAGGTCAGATGCACTTGGGTTTGAGACGGTTCTGTTGTCCAGCAGTGGAATGTGAGGACGCGCTAGACATCTGGGTCGGGGGTGGGCAGCACGAAATGCTGCAGGTGAAAATGACAAGCAGTTATTGTTGTAAGAGAACTACCACAGAGACATTCTTCCTTGACCAGGTAAAATAACCTCAATCAAGAAGCATATATTCAAAGATGCCAACTGGAAAACATTATTTATACCTATGCATGTGGTGAGTATCAAATGAGGCCATGTTTGCTCCAGTTTCATACATTGTTCAATCAATGGATGCATATCTCTAGGGTTTCTAAAGTATAGGAAAATGTTCCCCTTGGGGTTCACCTAAGTAGTACAACACAACATGAGCTGAGAGAAGTGGTAAACTTGCACTGCCCATTATTATAGCCTATTTCTTGACAATCATATTTTGAAACCATAGTTCATTTAACTGTATCTCATTCCCCATATATGGATGAATTTGAGTACTTTTATTTAATTTTGGGTTATAGAAAACATTCAAACCCCTGCATCCACTCCAAGATGTTTTTTTCTTTGTGCCAGCAGTGATGATCTAAGATCGCAGCATTCTATTTTAAGACCCCTAAGAGTGGCACATTAAAGGCAAATATAAACAAGAAACCACATTACAAGAGACAACAATGCCAATAAATGAACAAGGAAAGTTCTTTTGCAATTTAAAAAATACTTAATTCTCAGCAATGTCTCATTATCCCTTACCAAAATTATTCTAATGCTCAGTGAGAACTGGAAAACATTTTCTAAATGTGCTGTACTCATTAAAAATTATTAAATAGGAAAAAAATTATTAAATAGGACGGTGGTCATGGATAAAGTGGTATCACCCATTTGTCAGCTGAGTTACCCCATAAGTTCACACTTCTAAATGTGACAATTTGTCAAATTGTTTTACCGGCAATATTAATGCAAGTGTAAGCCTTCTCCAAAGAATCTTTATTTTTGACCTACTATGACTATTTCCTGACAAAGTCAATGTCTTAAAGATTTAGAGAAGACATAAATCTGTTTTTTAAAAGCATAAATTGAACAAAATAGAACCAACAGTCTAACATCAGTAGCTAACCTGATTCTCTCTCTGCAAGTAGCTATGGGGAAGAGATTCTGGAAGAGATTTAGAATCTATTTTGGCTCAAGAGAATTGGGGAAATTCTATACCCTTTTTTTAAAAAAATCTATTATTAGCTTGTATCAGTTAAACTGATTTTGAGTGCTTATATCTAGTCAAATTACTAAAAATCATACAGCACAACTAAATCTGTGCTGAGATGTATCTTAACTTAAAACTTCTAAATATTTCTCTGGCTTTCAGTAAAAGCATCATAAAATAAACTACAACCAGAGAAAACCTCTTTAAAGTGACAAAATAGCAAGGCAAAGGTCAGGGGAGCCAAGCAGGTCAAGAAAGTCCTTCTTCCAAATTTGGGGTCATTCTTCCCTCTAGCACTGATTGGTCTCCCAATAAATTCCACATTAGCTCCTCCCTTCAGCTGCAGCAGAAACACTTGAACTGCCTTCTCTCTCCACAAAAGTTTAGTTTGCTGATTGGGCATGAAACAAAGGGAAGACAGCAGGGGCACAATTTATAAGGGGGCAGGGGAGGCTGACAGGCTATTGTGCTCTGGAGGCATCCACAAGCTGTTAATTCTATTTTAACATCGTTAATAAGACTGTTAACACATCAGACTTTGTTTAGAGACCTTGAAAACATCAACAAACTATTAAAAGACCCACCTGAAATAAAATAGTATCCACTTTGGTAGTATCAGAAGCTTCGTGTAAACCATATATTTTAAATTTTCTTACAATTGAAAAACTAAAGAAAGGAAAAAAGCAATCTACTACCGTAAAACGTGTGCAAGGACCCCAAATTCTTATATCTTAATATATCATATTCTTTTTATTATATTGATTATATCATCTTAGATCTATGGCTTTTCAAAATAAAGAAGTTATGTCATGATGCAATCACTTCTATGTGTATATCCAAAAAGGGACTTAAAAAAACACAGAATGTTTTAAATTAATAATTAGTCTGACAGATTAACAGCAGCTAATTTTGCAATAGAAGTTTTTGATTTAAGACTTTAAAGAATTAGGAAAACAATCCACAACATAAGAGAAGTTTCTGTATTATACTTTTACATCCAACTAAAATATTGTCAAGCAATTTCAGTAATTGTTAAAAGTTGCAATTCATGGCTTAAGGGAAATATAATTTTTGAACATTATTTTACTTTTTTTCTTTCACTTTGCCTAACTTTAGGAATTAAGACTATTCATAGTAAAAGGAATTATCCCTAAAATTAAGGAGAACAAATAACTAGGTAATCAACAATCAACATTGTGAAGGAAGAAATTATTTCACTTGAATTTTTCAGTGTAAATGTATGTTTTGTCAACCTTTTTCCAATTAAAATAGTATATGTCATATGAGATTGTCTGCTAAAATTATTATAACTGACACTTTACCTTTTCATTTAAAGTAAAAAAATAAAATATATTCCAAAGAATTTGTAACATTTAAAAAAAACTGTTCTGGACACTGTATACATCTGAAATCTAATGACTGAAAAAATATGAAGCACTTTGAATGTGGCTTTAAGTATTGATTTTCTTACACATAATACAAATCTGTATGTGTTAATTTAAAATATCCTTGCCTGTGTTTTTAAAAGAATAATTATTTAATACTTTTGCCAGCACTGGCAAGGAAAATAAAAACCATAAGAAATTAAAATATAATCAAATTTGTAGAAGACATAAGCAGCTTTTAAAAGAGCAAAGAATTCTAGGGAATATTTAAATATTTTTACTCCTTTGATGGGGCGGATGGTGGGTTAGGATTGGGGGAGATAGAGAATGAACAGAATAGAGACTAATCACAAACAAGGACATTAATATGAGAACACACTAGCATAAACTTAAGAGTAAGTGCTAAGGCAAATCTAAATGCAATGTCTGCATTGAACACAATACCGAGACTGTGTTCTCAACAGGTCAAATGACCAATGAGCAACGGCTGGTACAAGGCATGGGGGACTTCGGGCAACCCAGTTTGTGAAAGCATCAATCACCAGACATTTCTAAATGTGGAAATCGAGGCAGTAACCCTGAATGATGACCGAATGAAGAATAATATTTGGCTACCACTGTTCAATTCATTTTCCCAGATACAATGCCGGGCTTGTTTCTCTGGCTTCCTACAATCTTTCATGTTTTAGATATACACATTTCAATCCCAGTATTTCAGTTGCCATAACAACTTCATAAATTTGTTCTCAGATGTCCTTTTTAATCACAGCATTTAAGAAGCTGGATGAGTCGGCACAGTGCCTCAATTTATTCCGTTCACACCTAGCTCGTCAGGAGCCTGTTTTTTGTTTCTTTTTCTCTAAGAAGCTCAAATACCTGAAAATAATGTAACTATTTCCTCTCTCCCTCCAAGAGCAAAGGAGATGCTTAAAAAGTTGTGTGTGTGTGTGTGTGTGTGTGGCCTTACTGACAAGTTAAAAAAACCCGGGTGACCTGCAATACCCAGAAATCACTTCATGGCTCATAAAAGTACAAACCACCGCTAACGTTACCCAGTCATGGACAGAAAAGCCTGTGCAGAGCGGTACACTTTATTTCTAGATATCAATTATTTATGCCACCAAACAGGTTTTTGATAGCATCCTAGAGGTTTTAATTGACTTCTGGTGATTATTACCACATAGTATCTTTAAAATATTATCTGCCTTATGATGTGAAAATAAAACTATGCTAATGTGTAATAGTTATGACAGCATACATCAATTTTTAAAATACTCTGGGATGTTTTAGGATTTCATTCCAACAAAGAATAAGGCATAATATCACTGGCATCTATGAAACAAATGACTTTGGCCAACATCAACAACCAAACAATAGAAAACAAGACTGGACCAACAAACGGAGAGGGGGTGTTAAAAAAACTCCAGCCATGCCTTTTGCATATGTAGTGAAACAGAAGACACTTCCCCAGAAGGTATTGAAATGCACAGATAGCAACACAAAAGGTCCTGAAGTGGTCTGGAGGGTCACAATTTGCTATTATACACAGCAGATGGAAACGTGAAAGTCCACTCAACTTTGTAATGCTCAAGCTCCAGCGTAAAATAAAATGGAGAGTGGTGAAAAAGTTAGGGTAATCAAGTATTTTAGACAGTTTTAATTTTAATTGCCCTATCGGTTTGTTAGAACAGAAATATACACACACACATATATAGTTATATGTTAGGTGAATGACCTGAAAGAGAAAAGTGTTGTTTATAACCCCATCTGTCGAAAATTAAAATGCAGGGTGAATGATATTCGACTAAGTAACAGCCAAAAGTAAATACTGGTTATATTTAGTAAAGATCATAAGAACAGATGTTTTACAAAAAATTAGATGGACCTTTTACTTCAAAAATACTACACATGACTAGCTCTGCCACAGCCAAAACAAAAAACACAAAACAAAACAAAACAAAAAAAAAACTCTTTTAATTATGTAAAAAGTGAAGAGAAGGTAAGATTCTTTACCTCTGAATACTAAATCAGGAAACAGCAGCATCAAAGGCAGGCTTGATCTGTTTTGCCTGAAAAATTAATAAGCTTTACAATATAGTCTAGAATTGTAAAACAGAGGCTCTGGTGACACCAACAGTCCCAGGGACAAAATGCAGCTGTGAATAAGGGTTTGGGGTTGGGGGAGGTTTTCTGTTGTTCTTTTTTAATCAAAATGGAAAAAATCATCAGCCATAATTCTGTGGAGGACTCGCAGACAGCTTTCTTATCACCTTCCTCCTGCTTCTCCCTTCTTTCTCCTTATCTACACCGCTGCCCCACTCTGTTGTAGAGGAGGGCCTGGCTGCAAGGGCCGGCCACCCCAACTCCACAGTTTCAAAGGGCAGGGAGTTGAAAGGAGGGGGAGGACAGTGTGAGGGAAAGGGATGCTGAGGAAAGACATCAATTCAGCATTCCTCAGTTGCCTCAGATCTTCACACTTGTTTTCTTTCCCCTTTCTTACCTCCTGGAAGGCTGAGGCGGGAACTAGCACTTCAAAGGGGAAACTTTCTTGGTGAGTGGAAGGACTTGTTATCCAGCTCAGGCTCTTTTTTTTTTTTTTTTTTGTCCCTTAAGCACGATTAACTCTAAAGGTTGTTATTATTGATAAACATAAAATTATCTCCTCTAGAGAAAAACACTTTTCATCTCCTTAGTCAGCTTGCTGATGAAGCTGTTGGTGTTACAAAGAGAGGGTGGAGAGGGTGATAGCACCCTCAGGTCAGCCCCCTTCAGAAAAATGTGAGGGTACCTCTGCTGAGAGAGGGCCTGCAGGCTGTCCTCTGGCACATCAAACCCTCATCCTCGTCATTTCCCCACAACATCCCTATACCACACTCCTGGAGTGGGGAGGGCCGAGAGAGTCAAAGGGAAGGGGAGGGACAGAAAAATGTCGCCAATTCAATAGTAGGAAACTGTACAGGGCAGGATAAGGCAGGCACACGTACTTTGGTTCTGTGTCTGGGATTGAGAGAGGAAATATGGAGAATCAAGGCAAATACCTCCTAATGAAACAAACTTGGCTTATGTTCCCGTTCCCAGGAAACGCTGAAAAAGAGCCTTGCCATGCCGGGCTGAAGACTACTATTTAAAGATGAATAAAGCAGAGATGCTTAATTCACTCACTATCAAATCTTAATTGCTCAAAACAAGGCAGCTAAGTTTAGAGAGTGTTCAGGGGTTCTTCAGAATGTAACTTGCAGTACAGAGCACATGTAATATTGCCTTAAAAAAGAGAAAAGATTTGCAGGATCAAGTTAGAACTTTATCTTAAACTTTCTTAAGGGTTTAATTTTGCTCCATGTTCATGCGTTTTGGTCAGAATTTAGATAATGTTATTATGATCTAACTACAAGCCGTTTATTTTACGGCCGTTTTAAAGAAAAAGATGAGAGAAAGAGACCCATGTGCCTTAATCCTTATAAGCTCAAAACCTGAATTTAAAAGAATAACATTTCTAAACAATTATATAGCAAGTCAAGAAGGATTTTTGAAAGACCTGTCAAAAGACAATATTTGTATAGAACTTGAGCATTAGCAGCTAGCCTGACACAGCAAAACCATTGTATTTTCCACGAGTTTTGTTTTGCTATATACAGCTGTGTTTTCACAGATGCGGAGCCATGTGTCTCCACCAAAAGGTCTAGCCTTCCCTTCAGATGTGAATGTAGATCAAAGGTTCAAACGCAGAAATACAAGATCCTTTTCCCTTTGGAACATGTTTTTATTTTTCTGCAGTGGCTGCAAACCAGAATTTCCATCTGTTGTCCTTATGTAGTATATGGGTTAACCTTAACAGTGGGGCTTGAAGCACTGTTATCTTCAGCTAAGAAGTGCACCGAGGAGGCACGTCCACATGTACCCTCCGAATCTCTCCCCAAGACGTTCAAGCACCTAAGAGAATCAATGCTGGCTCATGTCTAGAAATTAACGTATTATTTCTTTGAAAAACCGGGATACATTATAAATTTAAGATGGGGTCTTACTCTTTAACAACGTACACTTTGATAAAAGATAGTAATATCAACTATGATTTCCTGTCTAGCCCTTTTCCCCTTAGGCCCAGCAGTAGGCAACAAGACATTCATTTTACATTCGAAACTTGGCTTATTGAAAATTCCCTAATAGAAAATGGTTTGATAAATAACTCATTAATTTTAAATGATTTTTACTTCATTACAATTTACTTATCCATAATTTTAAATGAAAATATTTTTTAAACATTTCAGTGACCTCTTATCCTTTTTTTCCTTATCTTTTTAAATAATGCTCTTCCCTCAATTTCCATTGCCTTTATTAACCATCTGTAGAATTACTGCAGAGAGAAACCAGTTTTCCCTCTATTAGGTACTGTAGCTGCCATGCAAACATTTGCTTAGGAGAACAGTAAAAATACAGCCCTGCAGCAAATAAGGTGGAAGCTTCGAAGGTATTTTTGTCAGGTTTTTAAGGTCCCTAAATATTTAGAAAGAGAGGGAAACCAACTAGAGAAGGATTCATATATGCCCATCTACCTATCTGTAGAAGATGAGGGATGGCGAAATACAAAGCTTTGGCTAGTCCCTTGCGAGATTTTAAAAAAGCCCAAAGTGGAAAGTGTCTTGGACCTGTCTTAATGCTGATGTGTGAGTGCCATCTAGTGGTCCAGCTAGAACTGCATCCTAGTCGGCCACACCTAGAAACACCTGGTCCTGTGCTCTGTGGCTCCTGACCCTATTTCCCCATCCCATTCTGGTTCATTAAATCATTCTCAAAATGCTCTTGCCCAATAATTGTAGCTTGTATGCCTTAACTGCAAAGTAAACTGAAAAACACCCCTCATAAAACAAAACAGTAAGAGAGATGATTCCAAATGCTCAGGTGGGTTTGGCAGAAGCAAAAGTATGGTGGTATCACAAGTCTCCTCTCTGAGGACTACCTTGGAGCTATGTGGGAATCCTAAATAGGCTGTTTCTACACAAGGAAGTGCTTTGGCCACACCCGAAGGACCAGTTCAAAAGAACAGGGAGCTCTGCTCTCCACACATGCCCACTTTCTGGTGTTGGTATATTAATCCTTCTGGGAAAAAACAATTAGCTCTTAACTAGGCACTTGGTCACTTATAAATACACCTCCTTAGGTAGTGAGGGGTAAAGAGAGGTAATAGATTAGAGCTGAAAAGTACCTATTTCCTCTCTCACGTTACAGCTCAAGAAGCTGGGGCTCAGAAAGGTGAAGGCTCCTCCCCAGGTGATCCAGCTTCCCAGAGAGCGCTAGAAATGAGTCTCATACCACAAGTACAAGTACTTGGTGAAGGCAGCGCCAGCACACCAGTGTCTCAGGCAGATAGTAAACTGAAAGAGAAGGACTTCTCTTAAGAGTCCCTGCCTCACAGTCTCCCCTCCTTTCACTTTAACAATAATAGCAGTTACATCGCACTTACTACGTCCATGCATGTTCTAAGGTCTTTATATATCCAATCTTGCTGACTCCTTACAGAAGCTCTATGAGGCAGGTGCTATTATTATGCCCATTCCACAGAGGAGGAAACGAGGAGAGTGCAGTGGTTTGCCAAGGTCACCAACTAACAGGTAGTAGTGCTGGGATTTAAATGCAGCCTACCTGCCTCCAGATTGTCCTGCCTCCATCAAAGTGTGTTTCCTTCTGAATTAAAATGGGGACACTTAAAGCATTTAAACAGATAAAGAATGTGTTGAAGCACTAAAGGGGTCAGACCTCAGAAATTCAGGGGAGAGGGAACCTTGTATTTAGTACTCCCCAGCGAGGTGACCTTGGGCAAGTCAAGAGAATGAGATTGCCCATCTGTAAAATGGGATATAATGTCTGTCTTGTGAACCTCAGGGAGGGCTGACGAAAATGAAGTGAGATCATATGTGGTGATTCTCTGGAACGAGTAACATTTGTCGTGAGTTACGTGGTGTTCGTTTTTATTATCTGATGCCATTCCCTCTGGCTGACTTATGGGCACCCAGGGAGGGCTGTGCCTCGAACTGAAAACTGGCACCAGAAGCAAGGCAGACAGAATCTCTCATACTTCAAATACCTACTTGGGCTGTAAATTCCTGGAGCATGCCATCTGCTGAGGAGAAGTACTCTTCCCCCAGCACTGCCAAGCCCACCTCCTGGGGACTGCCCCTCCAGCCGTGCCCAAAGCACCTAGGCATGTGCACTCTGTCCAGGGAGGGGGGAAGGACGCCCAGGCCACCATCCTGTCTGCATTATGGAGAAACACACTTGGTGTGTAAACATCTGAAGAAAGCATAAATTATCCTGACAATCACACAAAAAAAGCAACACTGAGCGCTCAGCAGTAACTCCCAGGATTCTCAGGCCTGACACAGAGGGAGGTTCCCACGGGAGACCGGCCACTGTGCAGAAAGAATGGGCCTTGGAAAAAGTCTGGGCCAGACTCCCAGGTCTGCCATCCATCAGTGTGGCTGCTGTGGTCCCAGTAAGGTACTTGACTGCCTGGGTCTCAAGCTCATCAGATATGAAACAGGGATCCTAACACCTGCCTCCCAGGGCTGGCATCAGAGCTGCATGAGTTGATGTACACATGAAGGACACAACTCCGAGCCAATCAAGGAGTGGGGCTCAATGATTGAGTGGGGACTGGCAGAAAGGCAGAGGCAGGAGGTGGGGATGGTGGTGTGTGCATCACCATGGGAACTGCACTGCATTGACTCTAGAGCACGGTTTGCAGCCCCCTACCCACACGGAACAGGGCATGTGTGGATAGCTGAATGTTTAAGAACACGGATGTGCAGGATGTGCAGGCAGGCAGACCTAGGTGCACAGTGCTAAGCTTCTCACTTATAAGTGGGGTGACCTTGGCCAAGTTTTTTAACTGGCCAATGGGGCTGACACCAGCCATGAGCTGACAGAACTGTTCTGAGGCATAAAAGTGGGCAAAGCCCTGAGTGCAGTCTGGGATACACATGGCAGTGTGCTGTTTGAGATATTAACCACTACATCTGTCTCCGTAGGAGTAACATCAGTACTGTTATTTGTCATTATTATTAAGACCAGTTTCCTATGTTCTGGATTTACCTATTAGATATGGCAATGAGGACCCTTGGGCATTTTAATTTTGTTAAAATACTTTTAAATTTAAAATCATGACTTGTCTCTTCATTTGACTCATTCCTGGCTTTGAGGTTGGAGGCTATGTGCTCTGCCCATTTTTATTTTCAACCACTGCTCTGCACACAACAATCCTGTCTCTCCCCTGCGTCTCTCTCCAGTTACGTCAAGGGATAAATATTTGATGTGATTGCTTTGGAGACATTAAGAATGAACAGGAATACAGTGACATGGTAGCAGCATAGTACAGAGGCAAAGAGAAGACCTGGAACCAGAAGACTGGGGAGCCCCTACAGTGGAGTCCCTAGGCCCCAGCCAGTCCCTCCTTTTCACACCCCTGGCTCAGTCCCACACGAACCTGCACATCCAAGTTCCATGCCCCATACCCCATCCCGCCCCTTAGCTACCCCTGGAGTCTAGGTGCAAATGCTGCCATTGGCACTGTCTACCCTTTAGGATGGACCTGGCAAGAGAATTGTGGATTCAAGCTAAACACATTTCCCAGCCTCTCTTGTTCATAGGACAACGATCTGGTCAATGGGATGTGAGGTGAATGATGTGAACAGAAGTATTGTATGCCCATAAAAGGAAGCTGCATGTCCTCCCACTCCACTGTGTGATGGGGGGGGGGCAGGGGGGAGTGAAGGGGCTGGGCAACATCTTGGATGATAAGATGGGTGCTTTGGGGGCGGATGTGGCTCAAATGGTTGGGCGTCCGTCTGCCATATGGAGGGACCTGGGTTCGATCCCCGGGACTAGAGAAGGTGCATGGGCTGCCAGGCTCTGTGTGCTGGTGAGCCGCCAGGCCCCGGGAGCCATGCAGCAAGATGATGACGTAACTGGAGAGAGACACAGGGGAGAGACAGGACACGATGCGCCGACAGCTCTGAAAACCAGGAACTGAGGTGGCACAGGTGGCAGAACACCTCTCTCCTACATTGGAGGTCTCCAGGATCGAATCCTGGTGAAGACAGGAGAAGGATGAGAAGAGAAGGCAGGAAACAGACACAGAGAATTGACCAGCAAATGGACACAAAACAGCAAATGGGGAAGGTGGGGTTTAAAATGGATAAATAAATAAATCTTTAAAAAAAAAAAAAAAGATGGGTGCTTTGTGCTGCGGATGGCAGCGCAACAAGGGGAGCCTGGGTCCCCACCAAGCATTAATATCAGCCCTGAACCCCTACCCATACTTTATGTGAGAAAGATAAATCATCTTCATTAAGTCATAGTACTCTGGGGTCTTCTTGATCACAACACCCAAACCTATACCTTAACTACAAGTAATTGAATGAATTTGAATTAAATGATCACCTATCCCATTGTGCATAGCATAAAATGAACACTCATCATCATCTGAGTCAATCTAAATTTGAGCAGGAGAAGGAACAAATAAACCCAAAGTACACTGTTGGCTGATTAGGAGATCTGGACCCTTGTGGAATTCCAAAGTATAAGGGAAGGTTAATAAAAACTAGCCAGGAGATAGAGTTGGTGAATAAATTTGAATCCAGAACCCAAGCCTCCCAGGCACTCCCTCCTAAATAATGGCTTTTTTCCAGACAGTCAACTTCACCACCAAGTTATCAGCCTCATCACAGATACTCTTTAGGGGTGGCCCATTACTTAATCTTGCTCTTTAAAAAAGACCATCATTAAAAAGTATCATCATGGGGAAGCAGATGTGGCTACCCTCTCGGAGATTTAAACTAATATGGAGACAAAAGGTGTAAAGAGCACTAATCACACATGGAGAAAGCTAAAGGAATGCAGAGGAAGGGTCTCCCTTAGCCAGGTGAACGTGTGGGTGGTGGTGGTGGGATTGGTAAGATGTCACCAGAGGAAATGATGTTTGCTCAGCAAGATTTCACCAAGTGGAAAATGTGGAGTGAGGCACTGCAAGGCAGAAGGAACAGCAGGAGCAGGCCAGAGACAGGAAAAGAGCATGGGGTATCTCATCACCCTAAGAATTTTAATGTGACTGGAGCATTGGGTACAGGGGGTGGGAGTGGAGATGATTCTGGAAATGTAATTTGGGGTCGGGATGTGCAGGACATTGCATGGCCCTTATGTAAGGTCTTCCTGCTTCAGTGACAGAAGCTACTGAAGCTTTTAGAGAGTAGAGCAACATGAGAAAGCTCCTCCTGGAAGATGAGCAGGAGGGAGGAGGGACCAGGAAAGAGGAGGCCAGTGTGATGGGCCAGGACAGCAAGGGGCGGGGGGGGGGGGAGGCGAGGAGAGGGTGGGCCAGGAGCTGGGTTGGAGGTATGAAGAATGAAAAAGGTCTGATGGGATAAAAAAAAAAAAAACCCAAGGATTTCAGCTGACAGGAGTCACGGATGTGGAGATATGGCCTCTGAGTCAGTGGTTTTGAGCAGTGCAATGACTAGAAGAGCACCCCTGACACAGAAGACACCCTTCCCCTACTCCTCAGGAGAGTACATTTCTGTTTGACTGAATCAAGACTCAACCTAAGCCTCAAACAAGAAGTTAGCAATTCCAGTTTCTGTCCCCCTGGGCAGTAAGGGTAAAAGTGGACCAACACCCAAGGTTTCCAACAATGTCCTATATTACTTCCCTCCTTGAAAACATTTTTTTATTAAGAATCAAAAACATTTAACATCGAAGTCCTTCATCACTGTTTCAAAATTTCCCTGCCCTTTATCCCCTTTTAGCAGCAAATAAGTAAGATTTGTCAAAGAAACAATGACACTGTGAAGATACACTTAATGCATCTCATTTAAGTCTACTTAACTGTTGGATTTGTTCAGCTTTTTTACCTTCATGATGTAATATTTACGGTACTTATGTTCCTCATAAAACTGCACTTGGACTGAAAATTAGATACCAATTAGTATTTTAGTTAAAAATCAGTCCCTACACATCATTGTCTTATGCTAGAAGTGAGCTGGCATGAACAACAAAGGGTTGCTATTAATAGTACAACACAGAACGCAAGTGGAAAACTTGAGGGAAATCATGTTTTTAAAACCCACTGTTTAGTGCCCAGAAAAGGGACAGACTGTGCAGCATCTGTGCTGGGGGGATATGGAACTAATAAATCATTGCCATTTTTACTACACATAGGCTGAATATAATATATCCAAAGCCAAACACATTTACTGTCTGAGAAAAATGATTTACATTCCAGGTCTTTTTTTCACTCAATTTGAAAGTTTAAGCATTTAGACAATCAAGATGATTTTATTAATTTAACTCTCCTATAATCATTCACTTTTTTGGGGTGGGGAGATGTGGGGGTTAAATTTATTAATGATATAAAATAAACATATATACATTCTTTATGTTCAAATTTAAAAACATTGATTCAAAAGACTGCTTTGGAGATGTACAGTCGTGTAACATGTAAGATTGGGCTGAAAAGCCACTTTGATTGATGCATGTAAAGAACATATCTGACTACTAGCGAAGCTAAATGGCTTTCTATTATCAATCCAAGAAAGCAGTAAGAATAGTGTATTAATTGAATGAGAATATCAAAGCAAGTTTATAAAAGACCCTAAACATGGATGACAGGATACTATCCTTCTTCAATAAATAAAGTTATGAAGATTTCTTAAGCTTTAGGCACACTTGGCCTTCCTATCTGCTCTCGAATAAATTAGTGTCATAGAAAGAGGCTTCTAAATAGTCACACAGGCAGTTCCACTAATCAGATTATCACCATAATGTATTGACAATGAGTGAAGTCACAGAAAACAAGGACTGACAGGCATATTGTCAGAATTCAAAGAAACAAGGAACTATTTATTTTGGCATTCCATAATTATTTTATCTACACACTATTTTAGAAAATTGGTAAAATTCAGAAAAGCAGAGTCTAGAAGGACTGGCATATATTCGGAGCCTCCTGAACAGTCAATGGTGTTCAGATTTTTGTCCCAGACTTGAAAAGTTAAAGGCATAGTCCTGCCAATTCTGAGATGCCCTCTCCAACACAGACCACCCACAACTACGGATTTTCCATCTGGTGAACAAAACAGACAGCTCCCTAATTATTTTTAAAAAGGATTTTTTTTTCCCCCTAACATACTTTCTTTATTTGTCTGTGACCTGGAACTTAATGGAAAACCTGGTGCATGCCAACTTCATTTCTTGTAATGAAACATCCTATTTTATTGTTTTAACTGGGTTTTTAAAAGGCTCTAAGATAGAAATTATTACCCCCAGAGCTAATAAACTAAACCACCAAGACAATTCCAATGAACAAATGTTTTCTCTGAACATAGAATATCTTGTTTAAATATTAACCACTGAAGTTTTCTCTCATAATCAACACGATGAAAATAGGGAAATTATTTTCAATAGTTTTCAACTGGGCACCCATACTGCTAGTGTCAAAATCTATGGCTTTTCCAACAAGATGGCCACCACTGCCAAAAGCATGCTCAGAAATGCCAACTGTAATTAAAATCTGGCACCTGTCTTGGGCACCAAATTTGCTTCAAATATCTCTATGTTGAAATGTGTCTCAGCTTTGAGAGGACGTAAGATGCTTCTTGCCCTATGCCCTTCGGAAAAACACTCAAGTAGAAAAATTGACGGCTGTTATCCCGAAAATTACATTTTTACATCTTAACTATCCTAAATCTTCTCTGCTTTCTTTCCTTGAATCTGTTTAATTAGTCCCAAGAGAATCCGCATACATTCCCTTCACACATTCTGTTTTTATAAATCCCAGGAAAATATACTGAATTAAGTTCTTCATAGTATGGAAGTGTGTATTGGGTGGTTAGTGTGGCATGGATAGATTTTACAAGGATTTTGATACTATGAAATTTGGCAGCTATAGGTGGGGGTGGGCTGCTTCCTTAAGGTTTTTCAAAGACTGGAGAAATTCATCTTGATTTGATGCACACTCTCATGGTCCTCTTTGCTGTCTATGAACAAGACCTACTGTTTCGTAAAGATGGGGCTCTCTCAAAAGCTTACTAAGGCTTTTTTTTTTTTTTTTTTTAAATAATCTATAGCATTACTCAAGAAGGAACTCCCAATCTCTTTTGCAAGTCTCTCAAACACTTGACACCTTGCTCTAGTTTGTTGATAGCAGAGTGAGGCCCAGTTTTTATTTTCGAAGGTTGGGTCAAATTTATGCCAAATGGTCAAAGAGCACCCTCAGTAGAACAAAAGTTCATGGGCAGGGAGCTGCTCGCCTTGCTTACAGCTGTCTCCCAGAGCTTAGAAGAGTGTCTGGCACAAAACAAGGGCTCAGTAAATGTCTACTGAAAGAACGACAGGCAGATCTTGTGTGAGCTCAGCTTTGTGAATAGCTCCTTATTTAAGACCTATATGACCACACTGTTTCAATGGTGAAAGGAACCTGATGAGGTCAATTATAAACCATTGCTTAAATTTTAGGGGCCCAGTGCTTCGTCGATTGCACAAACATTCTGACATTCGGATTTGCCAAGTCTCCCTCCTTAAAAGCACTGTTTTTCAGCAATTCTCACTCACCACAGGCCACTTTGAGCTCTTATAACACATCACTCCTCATCAGAAATTAAAGGGAAAAAGAACATGACAAGCCATTTAAGGTACAAATTGATGTTACTGTTAAGTACATGGAAAATGAATAAAAGCAATGCCTAATTTATGACATGGTACTGCTCAAAAAAAGTCACCAATAAATGGCTTCTTTGGAACTGAAAATGAATTTTCCCAATGAAAAAAATGTTACAAATGATAGTTAGGCACTCAGGATAGCTCTCAAGAGCCATTTAACTCACGTGATATACCAGAGTGCTAGCTTAACTACACCCAATCACTATCTGTAACAATTTTCAGGGAAAAGAGATATCCTGGATATGGCTAAATAGAGCCATCTTCTTGGGTCAGAAATCCCCTAAGGCAGCATTTTTCGAAAAAATTTTACTGTAACCCACAGCAAGGAATATATTTTATATCAAGAGCCCATAAATACACACACACACAAAAGCAAAAGCTTCATAAGACAAAAGTTATGCACTCTGAACAGAATAGTTTCTACTCTTTTATAGGATGGAATAGAATCACTTCTATTCTGTTTTAATTCATGTTTAAAAATGCTTGTCATGAGACAATCAATTGAATTTCACAACCACTAATCAGTTGGGACCCACAGTCTAAAGTACTATTGCCCTGAATGACCCAAATTGAGGAGCAAAGGGCAGTGAGTGGTGGCTGCTGATATGGGTTCCCCTGGCTTCTGATACTGCATGCCTAAATCTTAATTATGAATAAATATATTAAAGTGAGACAATTTCCTGCAAATGTCTTAAAAATGCCTGTATCCCTTGGTCTGGGCTTCCCCCCATTTATGTAGTTCCTTTCTCTTCGTTTTTTACCTTGTGGCTTTCAGCCCCCTATCTTGAAGATGTAGGTGTTGACAGAAAGCCTGAGGATACAGATAATTATAGATAATAGATAAAGGCAAAGACTGCAAATCACAATGATGCAAAACCTGCATATCTGGAAAATTTTTTAATGTTTCTGGTTATTTAGGATACATGCATATCTGTTTCAATCAAAACTTGGGCTTTTATTGCCAGTGCAGTGATGTAAACTATGGCTGGTAGTAAAAACAAACCATTCCTGTCCACTTGAATTTGCCTCTGGAAGCAGGATGGAATCAGAGTATCCAAAACCTTCCAGCCTCCTGATAAAGACCTACTGCATTTTCTCTTTAGAAAAGTCCAAAGATTCTGATAAAGGATTGACTCTGGTGACTCCAGGGACAAATAAATACCAAAAGAACACCCATGTAGATATAAGAACCGTTTGTACATTGTTTGTGGGGATGTAAAATGGGGCAGCTGCTATGGAAAACAGTTGGGCAGTTCCTCAGAAAGTCAAGCATAGAATTACCATATGAACCGGCAATCCCACTTCTAACTATATACCCAAAAGACCTGAAAGCTGAGCCCCAAACAGATATTTGCACATTGATGTTCATAGCAGCATTATTCACATGCCAAAAGATGAAAGCAACCCAAGTGACCATCAAGAGATGAATGGATAAACAACATGTGGAATATACATACAATGGAATATTATTTGGCTGTAGAACAAAAGAAATTCTGATGCATGCTACAACATGGATGAACTTTGAAGACATCATGTTGAGTGACTAAACCAGACACAAAAGTACAAATACGGTATGACTTCACTTATATTAAATAAACAGAATGTGCAAATTCATAAAGTCAGAAACTAGAATACAGGTTACCAGGGGCTGAGTGGGAGAGGGGAATGGAGAGTTAATGTTTAATTGGTATGGAGTTTGTTTAGGTTGATGGAAAAATTCTAGCAACGGATGATAGTTACAGAGGCACAACTATGTGAATGTAATTAACACTATTGAATTATACATTTGAAAAAAGGATAGAGAAATTATAGCTTGTATATAAGTAATTCAAGAAGAAAAAAAAAAGAACTATACAAAACCAGGAGTAAACCCTAATGTAAACAGTGGTGTGGCAGTTTGAGACTATTTATGAATTCCAAAAAGAGAGATTGTTTGTAAACTGGTCTGTTCCTCTGGCTGTGATACCCTTTGATTGTATTAGATTCAGCTGATATGTCTTTGATTAAATTATGTTAAGATTAGGGCTTGATTTGCCCACGTCAGGGTGTTTAAGTCCCCACCCCCTTGGTGGGCTATATACACGGACACTCACTCAAGAAGACACACAGAAGAAGACAGGAAGAGAGAGAGCTCCACAGACCCAGAAGAGGAGAGAGCTTTGTTATGTTTGATCGTGGTGCCCAGGGGAGAGCTGAGCCATGCACCTGATAGTTTGTAGCTGAAGAGAACAGAGCCTTAAGAGGAAACAGGAGGAAGAGATCAGGAAGAGATCGCCTGCCATCCTGCTTCAACACATGGCAACTGACTTTGGTGAGAAAACAGACTTGCATTGGACTCTTTAGGGCCTTATAACTGTAAGCTTTTACCCCAAATAAATACCCTTTATAAAAGCCAACAGATTTCTGGTATTTTGTATCAGTACCCCTTTGGCTGACTGATAAAAGTGGGCTAAAGTTAATAGCTAATTATAATAATATTGTTTTATCAATAGTAACAAAAGTACCAAACTAATGTAAAATATTCCTAGTAGGGAAAACTGTGTATGGAGAGGGGGTTATATGGGAACTCTACTTTCTGCAGGATTTTTCTCTAAACCTCCAACGCTCTATTAAAAGGAAAAAAAAAAAAAGAAAAAAAAGAGGTTGGGGAGTATCATTTTCAAATTTAATTTAAAAAGGTTTATAATTTGACCTGCCATTTTTGTCATTTTTTTCAAAACGGAAAATGCACAAATCTCTGAAATATCTTACTCTACTGAGTTATCTTTGTCTTTTTATTTCTGTACTTTCCTTCCTGTGTTGTAAGATTATTTTCAAGAAATAACATGATTTTTTGCAGAATAATAGATAATGGGAAGGGGAGCAGATGTAGCTCAGTCGTTTATGTGCCTGCTTCCCATGTACAAGGTCCCGGGTTCAATCCCCTGTATGGCTAAGAAGAATAAATGAAAAATAGATAATGGGAAGATGCATACAGTGTCAATACCAAAATGTAATTTAGGTTCCCCCTTCATCCATTTTCCATTCAGTTTAACCTATAAGTTATAAATGATTAATTACTCATTTTAAAATCAGCAAAAAACATATTATGTCAATGGAAGTTGTACCAACCACAATGTGTGACTGTAGGCTTGAATTGGTGATTGGAGAAAATACCCCAGCAAGAATGAATGCAAGGATTTTCAGAGAAAACTCGGGAGAAAAAAATTAATTTTTAAATACTTGCCAATTGGTGATATGGTTCATAAAACCAGCTAATAAAAATTCTATGTTAGAAAAAACAAAAAATGTGAAATGAAGTAAAACTAGCCACTGCCGTTTTTGTTAAGCCCTCCTATAGAGGGAACTATTTAGGAAATACTACCAGCCTAAGTTGTTTGGAATTTACCTCCTTCAATATATTCATATACATATGCATGTTTATTTATGTACAAATATCTATATGTGGGTATGTGCATACATATTTCCAGAGTAGTAAAAATCCTAAAGACTTTAAGAAAAAATAGCAGGGAGTGCTGCTCATTAAGTTATCAGTTCCAGGCCTTCACTTTCTAATTGACAACTTCAGGGCTACTTTCATTACTTGTCAACTTCAAACCCACACTCAATCTTTCCTTTTAGATTATGTTGCATCTGTAATTTCTCAGTGCTTCTGAGTACTGCAGCATGTTCTGGTAGGAATATTTCTTCAGAAGCAGCAGCTTAATAGAGGATGAAAAGGAGGAAACCTGCTAAATGTTTTATACACCTATCAACTACTCAAAAGAACTTTGTGAGAAAACACATTTCTATACTTATAATATTTTCTACTAGTCTTAGCAATAATTCAAACTATTTAAAGCAAGTAAATATGGATTTAAATAAAACTCAAAAGGGTATTTGTAGTAGTCAGCCAAAGGGATGCTGATACAAAATACCAGAACTCTGTTGGCTTTTATAAAGGGTATTTTTGGAGTAGGAACTTACAGTTACCAGGCCATAAAGCTTAAGTTACTTCCCTCACCAAAGTCTGTTGCCACGTGTTGGAGCAAGATGACTGCTGACGTCTGCAAGGGTTCAGGTTTCCTCTTAAGGCTCCGGTGGTCCCAGCTTCTTCCAATATCAGTGTAGGCTAAGATAAGTCTCATCTCTCTCCTGGGGCTCGTTTCTCTTCCTGGGGCTTGTTTCTCTTCCTGGAGCCTCTGCCATGTCTAATAGAGCCTTCTCAAATATCTGCTTCTCACATAGTCTACTTCTCAGGGCTCCAGCATTAAAACCCCAACCTCCCTTCTCTGCAGTGTGGTTTTCCTGTGAGTCCCTGCCCACCAAGGGGGTGGGGACTCAACATCCAACTGATGTGGCCCAATTAAAGCTTTAATTATTATTTAACCAACTAAAAGTGAAACCTCTGGGAAGCAGATGTTGCTCAAGTGATTTCAGGACTCCCATCTACTATATAGGAGGTCCAGGGTTTGACTCCTGGAGCCTCCTAGTGAAGGCAAGCTGGCTGGCCCTCATGGAGAGCTGGCCCACGCAGAGCAATTGGCCCACGCAGGAGTGCTGCTCCGCAAGAAGTGCTGGCTCGAGCGGAAAGCTGGAGCAGCAAGATGACACAATGAGACACAGAGGAGACACAATAAGAGATGCAGCAGACCAGGGAGCTGAGGTGGAGCAAGAGATTGAGTATCTCTCTCCTACTCCAGAAGGTCCAAGGATCATTTCCTGGTGCTGCTTAAAGAGAAGACAAGCAGACACAGAAGAACACACAGCTATTGGACACAGAGAGCAAACAGCGAGCGGGGTGTATGTCTGTGTGAAATAAATCTTTTTTTAAAAAAGTGAAACCTCTGAATCCTATATAATCTAATACGCCCAGAAAAACAGACCAGTTTAGTATTACATAGTGAAGCTAGTGAAATCTTAGATGATATAGCAACATGCAAAAACCTTAGTGAAATATATTAGGCTGCAAGATAAATGATTTTTAAAACCCATAAGGAGATAAGCAAATCTATTAAACGGTTAGGTATGTAATTGTCCAGCTTATAAAATAGCTTTTGGGTGAAAAAATAATTGTTTTAAGTTGATCAGCGCTTTAAGCATCAACTTTCATGATTACTAAAAACACCAAAAATAAATTAACAAATGGATCAATGACCTAAATATAAGTGTTGAAACTATAAAACTCTTAAAAAGAAAACATAGGGAAATTTCTTCAGGACCTTGTATTTGGCAGTGAATTCTTAAGACTTCACATCAAAAGCACAAGCAACCGAAGAAAAAAATAGATAAATTGGACTTGATCAAAATTTAAAACTTTTGTGTATCTTAGGGCATTATCAAGGTGAAAAAGCAACCGAATAAAATGGGAGAAAATATAGGGAAACCATATATCTGATAAGGGTTTAATATCCAGAATATATTAAAAACACCTACAACTGGAAACGGCTGTGGCTCAATCAGTAGGGCTCCCGTTTACCATATGGGAGGCCCCGGGTTCGGTTCCCGGGGCCTCCTGGTGAAGGCAAGCCCGCCCGCACGGCGTGGTTAGCTGACCCAGCAAGTACAAGCAGCAAGGGGGGGATAAATGAATAAATAAATAAAATCTTTAAAAAAAAAAAAAAAAAAAAAAAACACCTACAACTCACCAATAAAAAGACAAACAACTCAATTTTAAAAATGGGCAAAAACTGAACAGATATTTCACCAAAGAAGACATAGAAATGGCTAAAAAGGACATGAAAAGATAATCAACATCATTGGCCTTTAGGGAAATAGGTGCTGGGACAACTGGATATCTATAACCAAAAGAATGAAAGAGGACCCTTATCTCACTCCCTACACAAGAATCAACTCAAAATGGATCAAAGATCTAAATATAAAAGTCAGGACCATAAAACTACTAGAAGAAATGTAGGGAAATCTTCAAGACCTTGTAGTAGTTGGTGGTTTCTTGGACCTTACACCCAAAGCTTGTGCAACAAAAGAAGAAATAGATAAATGGGACCTCCTCAAGATGAAACACTTTTGCACCTCACAGGACTTTGTCAAAAGGGTGAAAAGACAGCCAATTCAATGGGAGAACATATTTAGAAATCGCATATCCGATAAGGGTTTAATATCCAGGATATATAAAGAGTTGTTTATATATCTACCTATCAACAATAAAAAGACAGCTCAACAATAAAAAGACAAACGACCCAATTAAAAAATGGACAAAAGACTTCAATAGACATTTGTCCAAAGAAGAAATACAATGGCAAAAAAACACTTGGAGAAATGCTCAACATCACTGGTTATTAGAGAAATGCAAATCAAAAGTACAAGGAGATATCATTTCACACCTATTAGAATGGCCACTATTAAAAAGACAGAGAACTACAAGTGTTGGAGAGGATGTGGAGAGATCACTACTGGTAGGAATGCAGAATGGTATAGCCACTGTGGAGGACTGTTTGGCAGTTTCTGAGGAAGTTGAATATAAACTTGCTACATGACCCTGCAATACCACTACTGGGTATAGGACCAGAAGAACTGAGAGCAGTGACACAAATGGACATCTACACACCGATGTTCATAGCGACATTATTCACGATTGCCAAAAGATGGAAACAACCCAGTTGTTTAGTTTTTAATTGTCTATATTTTCAATTATTAAATGTACAAAATAAAGTTAAAAAATACTAAAATACTCAGCTCAGAAGATGAAAAAAAAAAAAAAGATGGCAGTGAGGGTATTGCAACATTGTGAATGTGATCAATCCCACTGAAGGTATGCTTGGGAGTGGTTGGGATGGGCAAGTTTAAGTTGTATATTTGTTTCCACAATTTTTTTTAAAAAAAGGTCAACTAAAGTGACAATGACAATGAAATGCAATACATGATCCTGGACTGGATCTAATGAAGGAGAAAAGGCTCAAAAGGACACTATCAGGATGTATTAAAAAATTGAGGGAAGCGGCTGTGGCTCAATCAGTGGGGCTCCCGTTTACCATATGGGGGGCCTCGGGTTCGGTTCCCGGGGCCTCCTGGTGGGGGCAGGCCCGCCCGCATGGCGCGGTTGGCTGACCCGGCGAGCACAGGCAGCAAGGGGGGGATAAATGAATAAATAAATAAAATCTTAAAAAAAAAAAAAAAATTGAAATATATACTGTAAGCTTTATATCAATGCTAAATTTCTTGATCTTGATAACTGTACTTACAGTGGTTACATAGGTGAATATCCTTGTTCTTAGGAAATGTACATAGAATTATTAAGTGTTCAAGGAGTATGATGTATACAACCTACTCTCAAATGTTTAGAAAATAGATAGATAGATAGATAGATAGATAGATAGATAGATAGATAGATAGATAGATAGATAGATACAGATAGATAGATAGATGGATAGGGAGATGGAGAGCTAGTATGATATGGCAAATGTAAAATGTTAAAAGTTGATGGATCTGGATATCTGGGTGGGGTACGTCTTGGAGTTCTCTGTATGGATTTTGCATTATCTTTGCAACTGTCTTTTAAGTTTGAATGATTTCAAAATAAAATTTTAAAAATCAATTAACAAATTTCAAAGTTTACTTCTATAATATCAAAATGGATTAAAAGAAAATCATTCTGTTTAACTGAAGTCTGCCCTACATAGAGAATATAAATTTTTCAACCATGTATACAGCAATCACATGCCTAGAAATTTCCCATATAATTCCAATGTCAAATCTTCTGTCCCACTATCCATATATATCATGTACTCAAACCACGCATATTAATTTGTAGTTCTAAAAATACAGTCACCTTGTATAGGCCAAAAGGATGAGGCTTTTTTTTTTTGGCTTTGATTTGTTACATGTAAGTGCACTTAAATGATTGCTAAACCAGCGCAACACTCCTTTAAGAATGACCAAATGCTTATATTTCAGGACTGGATTTGGCCAAATATTTATCGTTATGGTTACCAAGATTTATGAAACAAAGTATGATTAACATATAGTAATTTCTCCTTGTTTAGAGGCTTATATTCCAAAGGGTAACAGAACTTACAACTAACAACACTGTGTGGGCACCAGATAACACAATGCATGTATGCAAAGTGACTACAGGCTGTGGCTCACCTGTACAGTCCTGGTTCACCTTGATGTCCCCGTGTAAATGTCAACAGCACCCCCTTCATTGTCAAAATTGTCCAGATTTGGATGACAAATTGTAAGATCACCCTGTTCATCAAAGATTTGTGAAGATTGGTAGATTGCTGGTTTTCTAAATGGCTTTACCACTGTTCTCATCAGGGTCTTAAAAGTGGATGACTTTTCAAAATTCAATTGTTTATTACCTAAAATTTAACCTAAGATGATAAAGACTCTTGGCCAGTATAGCCTTGTCAAAAGAGCCCCAGCTTTTGAGTGGGACCTGTGGTTAAAATCCCAGAGCTGCTTTTTAGTTTAATACTAGGGAAGTTACTCTCCACTCTGCTCCTTGGTTTCCTGATCTAGCAAATGAGAAGGGTTAACTGATGTAATGTCAACAGCACAGGACTCCACTGTCATTGAGGAAACCTATGGAGTCATACTACATGAGTACAAATCCTGGCTCCACCACTTGCCAACTAAGTAATGTTGGGCAGGTAACAATCTCTTTGTGCCTTACTTTCTATACTGGTAAAATGGTGAAAATAAATAAAATTTATCTCACATGGTTGTTGTGAAATAATGTTGAAAGTATTAGCATAGTACCTGGAACAGAGCACGCTCTCAATAAATGTACATGCATTTGTGCCTATAGACTTTCTTCTTTCTTAATATTCCTTTGCTAGACGGTTGGCTCCATGAAGGCAGATATTCTGTCTTGATCACTGAGAAATCTCATTACCTAGCACAAAGTCTGAATATTGTAGATGACTTAGAAGTATCTTGTTCAAATGATTTTGCAAAATGAATACGGTACACATAAATTATATGGGTGTGTACGTGTATAATTATGTATTAAAAATTCTCAATAATTTGAAGAAAAGAGAGGCCCAATGAGTGAGTAAAAAGTCTTAATGAAATGCAATGACAATTACTTTTCAACCAGATAAAGCAAGTAGAAGGAGATTAACAGGTACAATTTAATAGCACTGTTAAGCTGACTTTAACCTGTAGATAAGAATGATCTGTACTTAGATTCTTTGTATGCAAACTAATATATCTGATATGCTTGAAAATTGTTCTCCAAAGTTTATCAGAAATATGAATGTATATGAACATGGACACACCATTCATATATACTGTGTAGGAATTTAATGGTTTTTATGTATAATATTCTGTGGCTATTTTTTTCTTTACCTTATTTCATGGCCAAGATAGGAAGTACATAGCTTGTGGGGAGACCAAGTTTGGCAGAGATGGCTTAAGGCAGTGATAACACTGCTTAATCAACCTCCAAAGATGGGTTAGCATGCAGGATTTTGATTGCAGAGACAAGAGTAGCTTAATAATTGGGACTTCTTCCATTCAGTCTTCATACTTTCATGTTTGGGGGAACATACTGCCAACTTTGGCAGTCTCCACCACACTGGCCCTCACAAAGCTAAAAGGTTTAAATTAGATTGCACTCAGGACTCAGTATCTGTCTTGCTAGTACTTCATCTTGCCACGGTGGAGCAGGTTAGGGCACAGAGAGATTCCAGAACCACTTGTTTTTCCTATTCACCATGGGCATCCCCAGTAGAACCATCATTTTATCTGAACACTAGCCAAGAAAATAAGATCCAAAGCTTACTGCACATAACAAAGTCAATCATTCCTACTACTACACATAAAACCTCTTCTTTTAAACTTTGCCCCTTAAAGTCAGACATCTCTCTCCATAAGCAGGGAGAGACGCAGCGCTGCTCAAATAACACTTGTGGGAGGGGTGGGCTCAGTGGTGGGGTGCAGACAGCAGGTCTCCAAGGTCCAAGGGAGCAGCTCACTCTGTTCAGACTTGCCTTGCAAGGAATGGGCTGAAGGCCTGGCCTGGCCCGGTCTAGGCATTCGCTGCCACCACATGAACTGAGGCTCAGGCAGACCCATCGGGCCCTCCCTCTGTTCTCAAACATAATGAGCTTACAGGTGATATTTTCTGCAGATCACTCAATCAATATTTTCTCAACAAGACTTTATGACCTTAATATAAATTAATAATCCTTATTTACCTACACATTTAATGATCTTTAGCAAGGATGAGCAATGGAAAAGAGATTAAGATATCTATTGTAAAGTGTTTGGCAAAGGTGGGGCTAGTGTTTTGCTTGGGGAGATTAAACGGTTACTCAGAAGATATAACTTGAGGAGTTCCTGCTGAAAATATGCACAAAGCTCTGAATTTCACATCATAAGAAATCTCACAGTCAGAATTAATGATAATCAGTCCTTTAAGTCAACAAGTCTACTCACTTAAAATTCAAACCTATCTTCAAGAGTTCAGTTCAACAAACACTTATTAAGCACTGTTGGCCTCAAAGAATCTATATTCTAGTGGGAGACCAGACAGTTAATCAGGTAAATTCAATACAAAGTCAAAAGTGTTATATAAGACTAGTAGCTATAATAAACACATGCTAATAATCACTTTATTTATATAATATTTAATCCTTTTGCCTTGGGAAAGTAAGTAATAGTATTGCCACTGTATACAGATAAGGAAGCTGAAGCTGGGGAGATTAAATAACTTGTCTGAACTCATCTAGCCAGTAAATTAAAGGAACAGAATTGAAACCAAACACCTCTGGACCCTGACCTCTTTCCACCAATCCACATGTTCTCCCCCAAGGGCGGGAAAGAAGCATTACAAGAGTTATGGAAGAACAGAGAAGGACCACTTGGTCCAGCCTGGCAGGGAATAGATAATGACAAAGTATTTCTGGAGATGAGAATAATTTGCTGTGTGAAGGAGACAAGGAGGGAATATAGGAATAAAGAATGGCATGTGCAGAGCCAGAAGGAATGAAAACATGGTAAGAGGCTCCTGCAATGGTATGACTGAACCTAAACTGTGGGAGAGAAGGCTGGACATGAGAAAGGGGCTGAGCTAAAAAAAAAAATGTGCTAAAGAATGTGGACCTCATTCCCCTTGTGAACAAGGGGAAGTATCAATTCCGCCCTGGGAGAGGCAGGGTGGATTAGTGGAAATGATGATAGAGAGAAAAGGTGGATCTGAGAAATGTTTAGATCAACTGGCAGGGCCTGGTGCCTGAGTGTATCTGGGGATTGTCAAAAAGGTGAGCTAAAGAGGACTCTCAAGCTCCTGGCTTAGGTGATGGAGCAAGTGATGGTACTGTCCCCTGAGATGAAGAACCCAGGAACAGAACCAGCCCTGGCACTCTAGGATCAGTCACTTATATCTGTGCAAGCCTTAAGTCAGATCATGTGTGGGAATCAGTGTTGAGATAATTTGAGAGCAAGAGGTGCTTCCCTGGAGTTGTCCAAGGGCAACACAAGAGTCTGGTCCCTGAGCCAGCAGGCAAGTCTGGGGATGGAGAAGATGGAGGGAAGGGAGAAAAGTGTCAGAGACCAGAGGTCATTTGGTCTGTGGTGTTACCTCTTTCACAGTTTTTGTCAAAGGGCACAGTGTCTTACTGACAGCAGGGAAGAAACCTAGAATCCTGGAAGAAATCTACGATCTTGACTCTCAACCTACATTTTCTTCATTTATGTCAGATTCCTTATAAGGCGAACACAGAATATTATTTTTTCACCTCATACCAAGTATCTCTGTTTTTCCCCAAATATTTCACAACATTGGAATTTAGTTGTTTTTTTTTGGGGGGGAGGGGGGTTCTGGGGCCAGAGATTGAACCCAGGACCTCATATGTGGAAACTGGCGCTCAACCACTGAGCCACATCGGTTCCCCCTAGTTGGTTCCCTCATCTGTTTGCTTGTTGTTGTTTTTTTTGTGTGTGTGTGTGTTTTTTGCCTTTAGGAAGTACCGGTAACTGAACCCAGGACCTCCCGAAGCAGGCACTCAACTGCTTGAGCATATCCGTTCCCCTTTAGTTTTTTCAAAAAGGGATACATGCACATTAGAAAGCATTCAAATGATCCAGAAAAACGCAACACAAAAACTTGGTATTTGGTCTCTTTCCCCAAAGATAACCACTGTTAAAGGTTTTTTGTGTAAACTCCCTGAAAAAAAAAAGATCTCTAAATGTATTTTTATTCACATAAATGGGATCATACTATATTACACGTTGCTTTGTTCATGAAATAATATATCTTGAGAGGCAATTTGTCATAGTGGTGGATGGTCTCTGAGTAAGAATGCTGGGTTTCAATCCTACCTCTGCCACCTACTAGCGTGTGACATTGGGCAAGTTACTCTATGCATCAGTTTTCATATTTGTAAAATGAAGTTAATGTCAGGACCCATTCCATTCGATTGTTGTAAGAATTAAATGAGTTTATATATCTAAAGCACTCAGAACAGTTATTTATATATATCTATAATTACATGTTCACCCCAATACATATAGCTCTAGCTCATTCTTCTCTTCCTAATTTCCAGTGATCTGCATTTTTTCTTGTGGATCCAAACTATCATTTGTTATTATTTTCCTTCAGCCTAAAGAACTTCTTTTAGAATTTCTTATAGTGCAGATTTCTCCTTGAAACAAATTGTTTTTGTTGATCTGAAAAGATCTCTATTTTGGTTTCATTTTTAAAGGCTAGTTTTGCTGGACATAGAATTCTGAGTTGATGATTTTTTTTTTCTTTCAGCACTTTAAAGATGTCAATCTATTTATCTTTTATTCTCCATTGTTTCTGATGAGAAGTTTGCTGTCATTCATATCATGGTTCCCTTGTATGTAACATATCATTTTTCGCTGGCTGCTCTCTAGACTTCCTCTTTATTTTTTCAGTTCAGCACATGTGGCTCTCATGTGCCTAGTGGTGTGTGTCTGTAGGTGTGTGTGTTTAATTTCTCTTGCTTGGTGTTAGTTGAGTGATCTATAAGATGGTATCTTTCATCAAATTTGGGAATTTTTTGGACATTCTTCAAATATTTTTTCTGTCCCATTCTCTCTCTTCTTTCTTTCATGAAATCCAATTATACCTGTTTGTCCCACAAGTTTCTGAGGCTCTGCTCATGTATCTTCAATAGCTTTTCTCTCTGTACTTCAAATTGCATAATGACTATTGATCTATCTCTGGGTTCACTGACTCTCCTGAAGTCTCCAATCTGCTATTAAGTGCATCCTTTAAAATTTTTCAATTTGGTAAATGTACTTTTCAGCTCTTTTTCTATACTTTCTATTTCTATGCTGAGATTCCCTATCTATTTATTCATTGTGCATATATTTTCCATTAAGTCCTTGAACATATTTATAATAGATGCTTTGAAGTCTTTGTCAGTTAATTGCAACGTCTGGATCACCTCACTGGGTTTCTATCAAATGACGTTTTTTCCCCTTGAGAATGAGTCATATTTTCCTTTTTTTTTTTTTTTTTTTCCTTCATGTCTAGTGCTTTTCTAACTCTGTCTGCCCTGTTGAAGGCAGATCTTTGCTCAGTACTTTTGGCTTCCAGCTGCCATTTTTTTTTACCAGGTCCCTTGGGATCTTCCCTGCACACACGTTTCAGTAGTCAGCTAAGGATCTGTGCCATTTCATAGACAGCTTTTGGGATTCATCTCTTCTGTGGCTCCCTCCTCTCTGGAATTTCCCTCCTAACTTTCTGGATGCTTTGCTAGGCTCTAATCTGCCCTTTAAAACCTCAAGACACTAGGCTGTGGCTTTTTACCACTGGAGCCATGTGCATTTTGGAATACCTGCAGGCAAAAAGCCGCAAACTTGCAAACCTTATCATGGCAATTTGTCTTTCATGGGTAGATTCCCCTCCAGTTTCTGCCTGATTTTCCTTGCTCTCAAGTACCTTAATACAGTTGCTTTAAAACTATTTTGTGCTGATTTCTAATAGGGGGATTGAGTCCAACCAAGCCACTCTGTTAGTCATGGTAACTATCTTATTTTTTTTTAAGAGCTGCATGATTACTGTGGTACAACTATACCGTAATTTATTTAACCAATCCCCCAATTTATGAGCAGCTCAAATTAGTATCTTTTCTGGTTAGTAAAAGAAGTCTCCTTTCCAAAGGTGTCCAGGCTAGAGATGGCTGAACTGTAGCAGTTCAGCAAACAGCCTTCCGAAACAGAGGTCTGAATTCTGCTCTATCCATTACTAAACCTCCAAATTTGGGTAAGCCACTTAACCATATGTCCTAATTTGCCAAAGGGCAGCTGATTCAAAGAACCAGAAGTGGGTTGACTTTTATAATGGGATTTTATTCAGGGTAAAAGCTTACAGTTCTTACAGCTCAATGGACTCATCCAAGTCACCTGGTGAGGAGACAACAATGGGCAATGGCCATCCCAGGGAATGGAGAGGGCCTGCATCTGCAGGCAGGATCATCCCACCCACCATATCCATGGGATATAAGCCCTCTCTCACTTGGAGTTGGAGTGGACATCACCATCCCAGTCCCCTCAGGATTGGAGGAAGAACTATGGACTAGAGTGGACTTGATGGTATTCTCTTGTTCATATATGGTGATTCTAGCAATGCAAGAAATTATAACAATGAGGTGAAGCCAGTGACCACTTGACACTTTTGGGGTAGGGAGGGGATGAGCAGTTGAAATACAGGGGCTTCTCTGGGAGTTGGAGGTTGTCCTGAGTACTGTTGTGGCAACGGATGTAGGCCATTTTAAATCAGCACACACCACTCAGAACTGAGTGGGAGAGAGTGTGGTCTACAGTGTGAACTGTGGTCTATGGTTGGTGGCAAGGCTCCAGGATGTGTAAGTTCATTGAGGGTGGTGGGCCACACTGTGGGAGATGTTTGTGTGGGATGTGGTGGGAGGTGTGGGAGGTGGGCAACATGGGAATCCCAGTGGGTTCCGTGTAATGTTTTGGGTAATCTAAGCACCTCTTGAAATATATGTATATATATATATAAATAACATTTTTGTAAGCAAATACACATATATGCATATATATTTATATATCATTTTGCAAATGTTTGTATGTATTGTGAGAATTTTGATTTTTACCCATAAAAAAAAAAAAAAAAAAAAAAAAGCTTACAGTTCTGAGACCGTGAAATGACCAAATAAAAGCAATATCAGAGATTCTTTCTCACCAAAGTCAGCTACTGGTGATCCTGGTATCCTGCTACATGGGGATCAGGCATGTGGCAGGACTCATCCCCACTTGAGCTGCTCTATGGGCCCAGCCTCTTGGGGGCTTCATGCTTAAGCTTTGGCTGCTAGCAATCCTCGAGTCCTGTCTCACATAGCAGGGTAAAAAATGGCAGCTTCCTTTCTCTGTGTGTGTCTCTGTTTATATCAGACCTAGCAAGAAGGCAGAGACCGAAGCTGGCTCACACCTCACTGACACAGTCCAGTGTGTCCTAAAGTTATCTTATCAAGTAATCTAATCAAAGGCCCCTCAACTGAATTTATGCAAAGGGCCCCATACCCACAGGAATGGATTAGTTCAAAAACATAATTGTTTTATTTTTGGGATTCACCAAATTCAAACTGTCATACTCCACTCTCATGCCTCTGAATCAACAGGCAAAAAGGGAATTACTGTACTGGCTGGGGTGATTAAACCTGACTATCAAGGGGAAATAGGACTGCAACTTCACAATGGAAGTTCTAGCTAGGGCAATTAGACAAGAAAAAATAAATAAATAAAGGCATCCAAATAGGAAAAAAGGAAGTAAAACTCTCACTATTTGCAGATGACATGATCCTGTATGTAGAAAATTCTTAAGTATCCATGACAAAGCTACTTGAGCTAATAAATGAGTTCAGCAAAGTGGCAGGATACAAGATCAATGCACAAGAATAATTAATGCTTTTGTACACTAGGACTGAGCAATCTGAGGAGGAAATCAGGGGGAAAATTCCATTTTGTCAAATAATGAGAATTAATTTACCCAAAGAAGTACAGGACCTATATGCAGAAAACTACAAAACAATGCTAAAAGAAATCAATGAAGACCTAAACAAATGGAAAGACATTCCATGTTCATGGATTGGAAGACTAAATATCGTGAAGATGTCAGTCCTACCTAAACTGATTTATAGATTCAATGCAATATCAATCAAAATGCCAATAGCCTACTTTACAAAATTAGAAAAGGCAATTACCAAATTCACTTGGAAAGAAAAGTGCACCTGAATAGCCAAAAGCATTCTAAAAAAGAAGAACGATAAGGGAGAAATTTCACTGCCTGACCTTAAAACATATTACAAAGCTACAGTGGTCAAAACAGCATGGTACTGGCATAAAGATAGACACATCGATCAGTGGAATAGAATTGAGAATCCAGAAATAAACCTTCACCTATACGGTCAACTGGTTTTTGACAAGCCTATCAAGTTCATCTTAACAGGACAAAACAGTCTCTTCAACAAATGGTGCTGAGAGAACTGCCTATCTATAACTAAAAGAATGAAAGAGGATCCCTATCTCACTCCCTATCCAAGAATCAACTCAAAATGGATCAAAGACCTAAATATAAAAGCCAGGACCATAAAAATACTAGAAGAAAATGTAGGGAAACATCTTCAAGACCTTGTAGTAGGTGTTGGTTTCTTGGACTTTACACCCAAAGTACGTGCAACAAAAGAAAAAATACATAAAAGGGGCCTCCTCAAAATGAAACACTTTTGCACCTCACAGGAATTTGTCAAAAGGGTGAAAAGGCAGCTGACTCAATGAGAGAAAATATTTAGAAATCACATATCCGATAAGGGTTTAATATCCAGGATATAGAAAAGATGTTACAACTCAACAATAAAAAGACAAAGGACCCAATTAAAAAATAGGCAAAAGGAGGCGGCTGTGGCTCAATCAGTGGGGCTCCCGTTTACCATATGGGAGGCCCCGGGTTCGGTTCCCGGGGCCTCCTGGTGAAGGCAAGCCCACCCGCACAGCGTGGTTAGCTGACCCAGCGAGCACAAGCAGCAGGGGGGGGATAAATGAATAAATAAATAAAAATCTTAAAAAAAAAAAACCAAACAAACAAACAAAAAAAATAGGCAAAAGACTTCAATAGACATTTGTCTGAAGAAGAAATACAAATGGCAAAAAAACACATGAAGAAATGCTCAACATCACGAATGATTAGGGAAATGCAAATCAAAAGTACAATGAGGGGAAGCGGATGTGGCTCAAGTGGTTGGGCTCCTGTTTACCATATGGGAGTCCCTGGGTTCGATTCCCGGGGCCTCCGGGTAAAGGAAAGCCGCCTCACACAGCACGGTGAGCTGGTGCAGCAAGATGACACAACAAAGGGAGACAAGCAGACACAAAAAAATGCACACACAGCCAGCACAAGCTGCAAGGGGGGTGGGGGAGATAAGTAAATAAATAAAATAAATCTTTAAAAAAAAAAAAGTGAATATTGCCCAAGGACTTGCACCCTATTTGGAAGAGATTTAGTGCAGTATTATTAGGTGAAAATATATATATATATCTGTTATTGTTTTTATGTAAAGATTAAGCATGGTTTAAGGTGGTAGTATGGCTGCCAAGTTGATAAGAGGTGGACTGTAATGGTTAGGCTAATGTGTCAACTTGGCCAGGTAATGGTGTTCAGTTGTTTGGTCAAGCAAGCACTGCGCTAACTGTAATACAAGGGCATTTCATGGACTTTAATCATCAGTGAGATGAATGCATATATGGCTGATTACATTTACAATCAACTGAGGAGATAAGCCCTGCCATATACTTGATTACCATGTGGCAAGACATCAGGATCAATAGTAGCTGACTTTGGTGAGAAAGCACTCTGATGGTGCCTTGATTTGGAAATGGCATGGCCTCGGAACTGTAAGCTTTTATCCCAAATAAATTCTCTTTCTAAAAGCCAACACATTTCTGGTACTTTGCATCAGCAGCCCTGTGGCAAACTAAGACAGAAATTGGTACCAGATAGAATGAGGTTTGTGCTGCTTGCAATTACCAAAAGTATTGGAACAGCTTTATAAATGGGCAAGGGGTATTTCTTGAAGAAATTGTGAGAAGCTTGATAGAAAAGGTCTAGATTGTTTTGAAGAGATTACTAGTAAAAATATGGATGCTAAAGATAGTTCTGATAAGGCCTTAAATGGAAATGATAAACTTTTATTGGAAACTGGAGGAAAAGTGATCCTTGTTTTAAAGTTGCAGAAAATCGGGAAGCGGCTGTGGCTCAATCAGTGGGGCTCCCGTTTACCATATAGGAGGCCCCGGGTTCGGTTCCCGGGGCCTCCTGGTGAAGGCAAGCCCGCCCGCACGGCGTGGTTAGCTGACCCAGCGAGCACAAGCAGCAGGGGAGGGATAAATGAATAAATAAATAAAATCTTAAAAAAAAATAAAAAATAAAAAAATAAAATAAAGTTGCAGAAAATTTGGCACAATTGACTCCTGATGTTAGATAGAAGGTAGAATTTTAAAATGATGAGCTTGGACATTTAGCTGGGATATTTCCAAATTAAATGTGGAAAATGCTGTTTGGCTTCTCCCTGTAGCTTATATGAAAATGCAAGAGGAAAGAGATAAGCTGAGAACTAAACTGCTAGGCACAAAGAAACCAAAAATTGATGATTTTGGAAATCCCAGGCTTCTGGAAAATAAGCCCCCAGATGATAGTGCCCCATGTGAGGACTTAACTGAACTTGGAAACAGGCAGTCATTTCCTCGCGAGTCAGGACTGCAAACGCAGTTATCCAGAAAGGACATGTGGAAAGTCTTATTGTCTGATGGCTTGGACCCCTGTTTCCTGCATGCTAGACAAACAAGCTTTTTGCAAATGAACGAAACCACTGTCAGCCTGGACTAAAAGGGACAGGGAGGTGAGAAATTGAGGGAAAAATGGTTTCAAGAGGAAAACCATGGAAACTGAGGTCTGGACTTGGATATCTTCTAGGGCCAGGAGAGGGACCCCACCCAGGTGTGCAGAAAGGGTAAGTTTGCCCAGCCACTTGAAGAGGGTGGATCTTTCAGCCCTTTGTTCAGGAAGAGTTTGGCTGCCCCAGACTACCGAAAGGGAGGAGCACATTCCCTGAACATTAGAGAGAGTTAGGTCACCACCTCACTGTTCTGAGGGAGTTGGGCCTGAATGCCAGAGATTAGGGAGAATGTTGTCTCACCCCACTGTACTATGGGGATTGAAACTGCACCCCAGAGATTGGGGAATGTGTGACCATCACCCCAATGTATTTGGAGGATGAGGTCTGGAGCTCAGCCACTACCCGCATGCCTGATGAGGGTGGAACTGAAAACATGGCCATTAGGCAAGCCCATGGAAGGGGTGGGCCCCCATGAGGCCCTGAGGAGAAGACAACATCATTCTAGAGATAGAGACTCTCAGACTTTGAAATCTAATGGAGTATGCCCTGCAGGTTTCTGGAACTGTTTGGGACCCTGTTTCCCTCCCAAATTCTCCTTCTGGTAGTACAAATGTTTATCCTGTGACTGTCCTTTCTTTGTATATTGCAAGCAGATAACCTGTTTTCTAAGTTTCACAGGTCAACAGCCAGATGAGAATTTTGACCCAAGACAAACTGCATGCCTATAATTCATTTCTATGAGGTACTTAGCATTGTTACTGAAATGATTTAAGGCTTTTTAAAATATTGTGATGTAATGTATTTCACTTATGGAGAGAACATGTCTTTTTGGGATTTGGAGGGTGAAGTATGACAGCTTGAATTTGGTGAATCCCCAAAAGAAAATGATTGTTTTTGAACTAACCCATTCCTGCGGGTAGGGGGCCCTTTGACTGCATAAATTTGGTTGAGGGGCCTTTGATTAGATTACTTGATAAGATCACTTTAGGGCTTTTGATTGGACTGCATCAGTGAGGCATGAGCCAGCTTGGGTCTCTGCCCTCTTGCTAGGTCTGATATAAACAGAGACAAACAGAGAGACACACACACAAAGAGGAAGGAAGCTGCCATTTTTGACCCTGCTATGTGAGACAGAACTCAAGGATTGCTAGCAGTCAAAGCTTAGGCATGAAGCCCCCAAGGGGCTGGGCCCAGGGAGCAGCCCATAAGGAGATGAGCTCTGCTGTATTAGTCAGCCAAAGGGGTGCTGATACAAAATACCAGAAATAAGTTGGCCTCTATAAAGGGTATCTATTTGGGATAGAAGCTTACAGTTACCAGGCCATAAAGCGTAAGTTACTTCCCTCACCAAAGTCTATGGCCACGTGTTGGAGCAAGACAGCTGCCGACGTTTGCCAGGGTTCAGGCTTCTTGGATTCCTCCCTTCCTGGGGCTCCGTTTCTCTCCAGGCTCAGCAACTCTGTTTCCTCCACAAGGTCAACTGTAGACTATGAGGCTCTCTAGGCTTTGCCTCTCTCTACAAGGCCAGCTGTGAACTGTCAGGTGAATGGCTCTGTCTCTTTTCCTGGGGCCTTCTCTCCTTTCTCACAACCAAGCTCCTCTGTGTGCTTCCTTCCCCAGGCTCCAGCATTAAAACTCAGCATCAGAACTCCAGTTCAAAACTCAAAACTCTGTCCTCTGACATGTCTTTTATCTTTGATTCCCCACCCACCAAGGGGCGGGGCTCAACGCCCTACTGATGTGGCCCATCAAAGCCCTAATCATAACTTAATCATGCCCAGATGAAAAGACCAGTTTACAATTATAATCCAATATCTATTTTTGGAATTCATAACTATATCAAACTGCTACACCTGCCATATGCCTGAGCACCATGTAGCAAGATGCCAGGATCACCAGTAGCTGACTTTGATGAGAAAGTATCTCTGATGTTGCTTTTATTTGGATATTTCACAGCCTCAGAACTGTAGGCTGCCTGCTTTGCATATATGAGGTCCCAGGTTCAATCCCCAGTACCTCCTAAAAATTAAAAAAATTTAAAAATCCCCATTATAAGAGCCAACTCATTTCTGGTACTTTGCATCAGCAGCCCTTTGGCAAACTAAGAAACCCTACATCTCATTTTCCTCAATTTTAAATAAATAAAACAATACTTTCCTCATAATATTAATGTATATAAAGCACAGGGTTTGGCACATAGAAAAAGCTCAGTAAAGTGCGGTCTTATTCAAGAATAAGGACAGGACTCAGGAAAGAGCAGAACTGGGATTAAGATGAATAATACATGGAGCAGATGTGGCTCAAGCCTGGGTTTAATCCCTAGCCCCTGGTACCTCAAAAAAAAAAAAAAAAAAGAATAGTACATAGAGATTTGGGACAAGAGAACTCAGCTGGAATGGGAGGTCACAGGGGGAAAGGTGAAATTAAAAAGGAGGGGGGAAAAGAGAGGCAAAAAATATATGTGTTTGTACTAGCAAGATTCCATCAAATACTTCTTATTCAGAGCTACTTTGGTCAAAACTTGTGAAATAAGGCCAAGTTCAACTGTCCTAATCCTTCCACTTTTAGCATTTCTCCGAACCTCTGGGCTCTTACCTGCCAACGGCCTATTGTATAACTAGTAATTTTTTTCAGAGATTGTACTAGTCAGCAGCCCTATCCCAACCCTAGGAAGACCACTTCTCACAAACATATTAATGTTTCTGCTACCAATGGCTTCAGAGTAAAGAAAGGAGATAGGAGGCTAAAAGAATGGGATGGATTTGAAAGAGGCATTTTACAATTTATCAGGACAATATTCTCATTTTCCTTCTCAAAAAACCATTGCTTAAGTGGCCCACATGACTGTTAAGTAATGCCCTGGGCTGCTTCTGAAGGGGAAGATGTAGATCTGCTCCCTGTATCAAAGCACACCTCTGCTTGCAGCTTGGGTCCCCATCCTCATAGGGGTGCAGAGCATAGAGGCAGCAAGTGAGGCTACATAAATAGAGAAATGCTTCCAACCTACTCTGGGCATTTCTCAGAACCCTTTCGGCCACACAGCTGGAGAAGATTCTGTACCTGGTGCTTTTGAACAGGTGTATTTCCAGAGACTGCCTTCAAAGGAATAAGCACCATCTCTGAGCAAAAAGGCATGTACTGGAACATTCTGAGATCTTCAAGACAGTTGGACATAAAATCTCCTGGGTAAAGGAAGACGTCTTTAAAAGGAACCAGGATTGAAACAGTGGGGCCCAGAGGGAGCAGTGGTTTCTCCAAGATAATGCTGATTTCTTGGCATGGGGCCACCTCTCTCTAGCCCAATCCCATCTATGTCCTGTGGAAAAACTGGACCCTGACATGAAGGAAAGAAATATTACTCAAGGCCTACAATTTTCTCTGTGGGAACCTCTGAGTCACCCACGAGAATCAGAAAGGATGTTTTCCTAGTGGCCAGAGAAAGAGACAAGCAGTGAAAGTCCAGGGCTGTGAGCACATATACAAAACTGATATATGGCTTATGCAGACAGAACCAGTGGCTTTGACTGCAGGACCCAGGACCAGGAGACCACCCACTCAGCAGCAGGGTACAGCTCTGACCCGACTGAGGGGCCAATTAGAGGCAATTCAGGGTACACATCTACCACTCGGAAGGCCTCAAGAGTAGGTAGGAAGAACAAGCAGGTATAGACGTGCAGCACTGATACTTAAACAGACATTTGTACTTGTCAGCAGGTAAAGCATGGAGCAAGCTGGTTATACCTATCATTATTCTCAGGTAGGTTCTGGAGACTGTTTTATATCAGCAAAATGGGTTCATGGATTCTCATCTAATCTTTTGGTTTTCTTCATGGTTTCAATTAAAGAACCTGCCCAGGAATCACCCATAGAAATATTGAAGTTGGGCTGGCCCACTGTGGGGGTAAACCCTCCACCTAATGAGGTAAAGCCCACTCACTACCCAACACTGAAGCTAAAAAGGCCTGTCCATTCTCTCTTGCTCCAAGGGCCCTGCCCATCTCACACCCGCCCAGGTCTTGGAATTCAGGTCTGAGACACAAAGAAGCAGGAACTTTCCAACCACAGTTCTTTCAAGGTTAAACCTCTAAGTTAGCTGGGACACAACTGTCATCATGGTAAACTGGTTTTTGTTTAAGTAATGGAAATATTCCCAGTTCTATGTATTTGCAGACTTGCAACATTGTCCTCTCCCCTTTCACCCCATCCAAGAAGACACAAACAAAAAATAGTATCACAAGGAGTAGGAAATAACAGGCAATTGTATTAATCTTTTATAGACAGATGTTTCATGGGATTATTCCTTGACACTTTAAGGCACATTTGTGATTCTGATAACCTAAGACTTTATATTACAAACTGATTACTGTCTAGGGCCTAAAGTTAAGGTTTACAAGCCTGTTCTGCCTTCCTGCAGGCCCTCCGTGCTTATAAAAGGCACCTTCCAGTGTCTTAAAGTATGAGAGGCAGCTAGTCCCAAATTCTCGTGCTGCTAATGGTTTCACATAAAATGAGCCCCTACAATTTTATTACCACCCTGGTGTGAATTCACAGGTGAGGAGCCACCAGGGAAAGGATGAGAACATGTCTCTCACTCCTGGCCTTCTGATTTTTCCAAGTGCAAGGAACTTTTCCACTCAACATTTTAAATGACTGGTTTAACTCCCAAGGCAGATGATTAGCCCAAATAGGCTCCACTCAGTTACTCAGAAAAACCAGGAGTAAGTCCTCAAGTCATCACTCTGGAGAGAGAAGTGGATGTGAAATCACATCCTAAATTTACAGCTGTAAAACTGATTAAGCAACTGATGCTTTAAATTTTTACTTAAATATGCATTTAATTGATATCAGTCAATCTTGCACATTGATAAATAAGTAATGGAGAATGCTAAATTTCACATTCCAATCAGATAAGCCATATATCAGTTTTTTGTTTTTTTTAAAGATTTTATTTATTTATTCATTTATCCCCCCCCTTGCTGCTTGTGCTCGCTGGGTCAGCTAACCACGCCGTGCGGGCAGGCTTGCCTTCACCAGGAGGCCCCGGGAACCGAACCCGGGGCCTCCCATATGGTAAACGGGAGCCCTACTGATTGAGCCACAGCCGCTTCCCATATATCAGTTTTGTATATGTGCTCACAACACAATGATTATTATACTTGGAAAAGTAATCACGTCAGCAACACAAGTAAAAATGTCCTAATGGATTCTGTAAACTGCACATTTTAGTACCTCTGCATTTATATGAAGTTTTAACAACTCACAGCATGCCAAATACAGTACCGATGAGCTGCTTTTGAAAGAAAACAAATCCTAGACACCTTTAAAATGGAGCTGATAAACACCAGAAAATATATAAAATTTACATGTTCAGGTATATTTAACTTTGTTTTGAAAGCACATTATGGCAGGTTAAGTTGATGAATGCAGGTCTAAAAATATTTAGCAACATTTCTTCTGAAAGAAAAAAAAAACTAAAACAAAAACTCAAGATAATTTCTCGATTTTCAAAAGCAGTTGACTAATAAATAATAGGTGCTTAGTGGCAGGAACCTTATTTCCTTAGTATCTTTTAAAAACATAGAAGGCAAATTAACTTTTAAATGCCAAAAATGTGACCATAGCTGGTTTAAAAACTTTTTTAAAAAATTTCAAATTCAAATAAAATAAAATTCCACATAAATGGCTTACATAAAAGAGCCTTCAAGAAACAACAAAACTGAACTGAAAACTCATGCAAAAAAGTTTGCCTTTTTAAGACCAAATATCTTCCAAGATCATTTGTCATAGGCTTAGAAGTGGTGAAAACTAAACCAGCTGCCAGAAATTATTTACTTTGTAGCACAAACGACTAAGGATGTAGCACCTACTAACTGACCTGCAGAGAAAATGCGAGGTTAATTTATTCTGCATGTAGTCGGCTGTACTTGCTATAAAAATAATACTCATCACCATATTCAATGTTTTCTTCATGCATTTTATCTTGATCAAAAATAGAGGCAAAAGAAGGAACAGAGATGGGGGAGGGGGAATGGGAGTGGCAAGAAACAAACCAGGATTTTGATTAAGAAATTTTAGATCATCCCATTAATTAAGGATGTGGTGGGAGGTGTGGGAGGTGGGCAACATGGGAATCCGAGTGGGTTCCATATAATATTTTAGGTAATCTAAGCACCTCTTAAAATATATGTATATATATATATAAAAAATAACATTTTTGTAAGCAAATACACATATATGCATATATATTTATATATCATTTTACAAATGTTTGTATGTATTGTGAGAATTTTGATTTTTACCCATAATAAAAAAAAAAAAAAAAAAGAATACATCTATGATAAAGTACATCATGAATACTTTCATCTCAAAAGTGTAGGACTGCAAATTGGAATTATTATAACATTTGCTATATTCTCAACATATTTTTGTGTATATCTTTGTTTTTGGATCTCTCCAAATTCAAAAGCCCTACCCAAAAAAAAAAAAAAAGGAACCAGTGTGAAGGCAGTGAACTGAAAACTTTGCCGAAACTGTGGACAGACAGTCTTGCAAGTGTAGCGACAACAGGATAAGAGCTTGTTAGTCTTGAAAATATATAAGTCCTTTGTAACCGAAGCTCTGGAATGTCATCTGTCTTAAATTACATCCACCTGGGATCACATTTCGATGCCCAATATAGGCAGATTACTGGAACTTGAAAACCTCACTTTTTTGGTAATTGACATTTAAACTGTTTGAAGTTTCTCATTAAGGTCTCTTAACAAATTAACTGCAGATGTATGAAGCTAAGTGAATAGTACTCAGAAATGAAGTCACCTGAAAGCTCCAACTAAAGAGCTATTTACATGTAGTAAATACGTTATAAAGAAAAGGACGAACTGGCCTGCCCTACAGCTGCCGAGTTTCATCACTCTTTCTCTATTCCAATTAGGTTTCCTGGTGCCTTTGAATGTAATTAAAATAAAAGAGAAAAGCAAGAGTTTGAAATGACATGGACTACCACCTAGAGCAGGTTACAGAGTGAATAGTTAACCTGATGGAGGTTGATAGAGATTAAACATCTCTGCTGACTCCCTGTTGCCAACAGACTATAAATCTGAAATCCTGGCCTGGGCTGGAAAGCCCTGCACAGTCCAGTCCCAACCTCCTCAGCTTCATACTCAGCCCCTCCCACTAGGCACACATACTCCACAACAACCTGCTCATAACTCTCCTGGTATGTCTTGGCACATGCAGTTCCCTCTGCCAAGAAGTCCCTTCCCTCTCTTCTCATCCTTTAAAATCTGCTCAAAGGTCAACTTCCCGGGGAGCGGATGTGACTCAAGTAGTTGAGTGCCTGCTTCCCACACGAGAGAGGTCCCAGGTTGGTTCCCGGTACTTCCTAGAAGAAACAAAAATAAACAACAAGCAAAACAAACGAGAAAACCAATGCAGGGGAGCCAAGGTGGCTCGGTTGAGTGCCGGCTTCTCACATACAAGGTCCTGGGTTCAATCCCCAGCACCTCAAAAAAAAATCTATTTCCCTGTGACTTGTTCCTAGCTCCCTCTGAAAGTCACTTCCATCTCTGTTCTTCCACAGCATTTTGTAGTTATTCCTGCTGTAGCACTTCCCATGATCCATCCAGTTCAGTCAATATTTACTGAGACTCTACCACGTGCCAAGGTACTATGCGACTGCTAGAAGAATAAGCTTCAGCAGTGGCAGAATTGCTCTTTTAAGTGCCTGCCCACTACTCACCCAAAAGAGACTGTGTCCTCCTTGAGAAGGGAGAACACGTCTTAAAGGAGATGTGCCAAATGAAGTCCTTCATAGATGCCTAGCACATAGTAGATACTCAGTAAATTTTCTTCCCTTCCCCCTTCTTGGGAGCTGCCTTGGTAATTATTACAGAGCCTGGGATTTAGTAGGGGACATAATTCTTATTCTTTTCAGAAGAATGTATAAATGAATAACTCAGTAATTAGAAGGAATGTTATGTACCCCTTACTTTAAAAAATACCATTTATATATTCTAGAATTTTCTGTTATAAATATTTGTCCTATGAAATAAATAATTCCCCCATATGCCTGCATAATAAAATCAATAATGGGTTCTGCAAGCAAAGTTTTGTCCTGACTAAAATAGAAACCAAACTTAAGGACACATCAAAAACCAAACCAAACACCCCATACATCAAGCAGTAAACCATATGGTTGTGAAGATAAAAAAGATAAGTTTCTTATCCCTCATTAACAATAATCCTGGAAATACTAACATTTTTACTAATTCCCCCAAACGGTAAGCTAATTAGTAAAGTGCACCTGTGCCAACAGTGCTGTTCCCATCTTTATCATTTGTTTCTTTAACTGATGCCTGGGATCCTCATTTAGCACATTAAATGTTTGCGGAGCCTAAAAACTGCTAATCACCGTTGGTCACTGGCTAGTTGCTAACGTTTACTGGTTCCCACACAAAATTGAATGCGTAGAGCCATCCAGCTGCTTTCAAAAACATGGTTGTTAGCAATTCCACTCTTGTGAAGAGAAAGAAATGAGTAAAACATGGTGACTCGTCCTCAAGGAGCTTACCGTCCACACGGCATCAAATGAATAGCAGAACTCCAAACAGAGAGTTTGGGGAGGACTCCACCCAAAATAAGGCTGTGGGTTTATTAATGAATTCCAGAATGGAGAAAACAGGAGAACAGGGGTGCTCTTCCACAACAGCAGCTCAGGCAGTCTACAGAGCCAAAGCCCCCTCTTGGTGCCTCATTCTAGTAATACTGGGGGGGGGGGATTTGGGGATGGGGTTGGGGAATGATGAGGGTTGAAGAAAAAAAAAGACAGAAAAGAATATTTCAGAATGAAAGCGAATATTGTTTTGGATCACTGTCCTGAAAGACCATGACTTCTTTTCATACACATTCTGAGGACTGAGTTGGCCCTAAGTTGAAGATAAAAGGTGTGTTCAACAGGTAAGAAAATCTGAAATAAAGAGAACGAACTAGGGCAGAAACATTCACTGGGGGGAGCTTCAGAGCATGCCGAAAGAGGCAGGCCAGGCTCTCCCCGACTGACACCTCAGTGCTGGGGTAAAGCCATGTTCAGATATTAAGATTTCACGTCTGCACACAACTCGTTTGCATGTAACATAAAAGTTCTGTAAACAAACACCGGAAACAAGTTTGTAGAGAAGATGCCCCATTTATACGTTTGAAAACTCCTTCACAAAAAGGAGAAGATTGGGGAATCTGAAAACAGCCCTGGCCTGTGTTCAAAAATTCAAGCCAAGAAAGAACCTTCAGATTTGACATCTTAAATTAGCAGGAATGTTTAGACAAATCTATAATCTAGGAAAACATACATACACCCACACTCACATATCAAAAGTTTGCCTTTCCACCCTCCCGTGTCAAATGGATAATTAGTAATGCATTCTGTTTACTGTGGCCACATGATGATTTATTCATTCAAGAATTATTAAATAAGCGCCTACTATGTGGCGGCACTGTTCTGGGCAGCAACACAAAGGAGTGGAGATCACACATTAACAGGGAAACATGCACACACACCATGCCTCAGGGTCCCCTATGTAGGTGCTCTGAGGGAGAGCAGTGTGACAGGAAATGCAACTGGGGGGGCATACTTCTAATCATCCTGTCTCTCCGAGGAGGTGGCTGTCATGCATCTTATTTTATTTTCTTACTTCTGCTGTTCACTGAATTTCCTTATGCCCCCTGGCATCATACCAAGCACTCAATGCATCATCTCACTTAATTCTAACCACTCTCTGTGGTAAGTACATGTTCCTTTTACAGATGAAGAAACTGAAGGAATGGAGCTAGTGAGTAGAAGGACCAGCTCTAGCTCAGATCTTTGTGACCTGGGAGAAGTCTCTGAACCTCTGAACCTCAAAACCCATGGTCTTTGCATTCCTTATTTGAGGAAACAGGAGAAGGCCAGTGAGGCTGGAGTGAGCAGAGACTGTGAGGAGAGTAGAAGGAGGTCAGAGGTGAGAGGTGCAAGGGGCAAGATCACATATGCCTCGGAAGGTAGAGAGGAGCTGGGTTTTATTCTAAATGCAATGGAAAGGATATTAGGCAGAGAAGTGAAATGAATCAATATGTGTATTAAAAAATGACTTGGAGGGAGATGAGTGGATGTGAAAGATCCCCTTTTGCACCTGTCCAAGTAGGAGGTGACAGTGGCTGGACTGGAATAGTAACAGTGGAGATGAAAGGGGAACAGATACAATAGATATTTTTGGAAGCAGAACCAACAAGTCTTGATGATAGAATATACATCTTAGTATCTATGCAGACAGCAGGTAACATGGGAGGCAATGAGGGAGACAAACCTGAACCCAGGACAGTGGGTGTGGCAGGCAGAGTAATGACTTCCAGAGATGTGTCTGTCCTATGGTTATGCTAGGTTACATGGCAAAGGGAAGTTAAGGTTGCAGATAGAATTAAGCGTACAAATCAATGACCTTGAGATGGGCACATTACCCTGGATTTTCTGGGCCCTTATATGTGGAAGGAGGAGGCAGGAGAGAAACCAAGAGATGGCAGCATGAGAAGATGGAGGAAGAGGGCCATGAGCCAAGGAATGGGGGCAGCCTCTAGAAACCAGAAAGGGCAAGGAAACCGATACTCCCCTAGAGACTGCAGAAAGGAACACAACCCTGCCCATATCTTGATTTTAGCCCACTGAAACCCATTTTGGACTACTTACCACCAGAACTATAAAATAATAAATTTGTGTTATTTTAAGCCACTCAACTTGTGGTAATTTCTTACAGCAACAATAGAAAACTAATAGTGGGGAAAAAAGTTGACAAATGAAGGGGAAAATCAACAGACCTGGCAAAGATGGGATATGGGCAAGAAAGGAAGATTGAGACATCAAAGATGACTCAGAGATTTTGAGCCTAGATAAACCTGATGAAGAGAAAAGGCATCAAGAGCCACTGGAAGAGGACAGGGCTTCCAAGGGAGGAGACATATGGCTGAGAGGTCCAGGGCAGGAAGGCTTCCAGGAAGATGTGGCTTTTGCCACAGGCCCTGGGGATGAGTAGAAGTTGAAGGATGAGGGGTTGGAGGAAGAGAATGAAAGGTAGAAGGCAGAGCATGCACAAAGCAGAGAGGGCAGGGTGTTGAGCGGGGGTGAGGAACAGTGAGCGTTCTGGTTTGATGGGCATACTGTGTGAGGTCAGCAGTGCTGGGAGAAATGCTGGAAAGATGGATGAGGAGCCTGGGTATGCCAAGCTAAGGAATCCAGACTTAATATAGCCAATATCTGGAGATTATCAGAAAACCTGCATGGTGGAAGTGAGTGGGAACTACGATCAGAGCCCTGCTTGGTCAGTAAGAAGTGTGTGGATGTATGCGGTGGGGGTGGTGTGGTTTTTTTTTTTTTTAGGGAAAAGACTTCTCCCTAGTCCCAGGAATGTCAACAGATCACCCTGTGAATCCCTGACTGTTCTACATCATAGGCAGACACTGATGATTCTAACTCACAGCCTGGAGCCCTGTCCAGAGGTTACTGAGGGAAGGAGGCAATGAGGGTCACCACGAGTCTCTCCTATGCCCAGATTTTCTTTTCTGGCCCAACTCCTTTGCAGTAAAGGTATCTGCAGAAAGCATGTGTGCAAATGGAAAATGCTTGGGAGGAGCTACACATAGGACATTAACAGCTTCCTTATCCCATATTCACTGAGCCTCACCAGGTGGACGGCTGAGATATGGGACCTAGAACAGGCCAGCCCTAAGAAAGCACTGTGGTCATCTGCAGGTCAGCACGAAGGAACTAGGTGGGCAGGCAGGTGAGGGGAAAACCGAAAGGGGATAGGATAGATAAGATACGGCAAGAATTTTCTACTCTTTTGAGTCTAAATCTTGAGGATTAGGCTAAAATTTAGGACATCGACCTCTTCCTACTCCTGAGTTCTTTTAGGTTTCATATTCCCAGTATATCTGAATTATTTTAAAATCACAGCCCCTCCATACTTTCCCCGTGGCAGTCATCAGCCATTTGAACTAAGGGCCAAGCACCTGGTAGTACTCACTGCTGCAGGGAGACCGGAAAAAAACAACAAAGACAGCTCTCTCCCTGGAGCGGCTGGTGACCTAAGGGCCCAGGAGAAACAACACCAGAACAAAAACATCTCCCAAGATAACAGTGGAAGAAGTTACTATCAAGTTGGTGCAGACTGTCCCCATAAGTTTGAGGCCATAAGTTTGAGGGAGGCAGAGCTTTTATTATCTTCAATCTTTGATCAAATTGAATTGAAATGGACTAAAATAACTCAAAGCTCAAAAAGCCATACATTTTATATTTCTGAATTCTCCAAGGTCCTCTTACTTTAGGTCAAGAATTCTTCTCTAGATTTTGGAATGTCAATTGGCAGGAGCCATCTAGTCCATCCATGTTTTAATGGTGAGAAAAATAAGGTCCAATTTAGACAAGGGCCTTGAAGAAGGACAAAGGCTAACTGCAAAATCAATACTGGACTAGAACCCCAGGGTATTTATCCAGGTTCTTCCTGCTTAAAATTATTAATTTTATTTTGTGAACCTGAAAGTCACTAATAGGGTATGATAAACCAATTCTGATTTTCAGGCTTTAGAATAGGTTTTGACTTTAATCTGAAATAAAAGTATTTTTCTGAAGGCAGAAACTACCCAAGGGTGATTTGTGACTCATTAGTATAATTCAAAGGTGTTATCACCGTTTCAAAGAAATTTGCTTTAAGCTCAAACCTTAACATCACATTTCTGTACTCTATATAAAATAGGCACTATTTTCCAGAAACAGTATCTGAAATTCTTTATTTCCTTAATCAGTTCTTTTTCATTCAGCAAATTTATATTCGGCACTTACTATGTGCCAGGCCCTGTTTTAGGTTCCGTGTATATAAACACAAAAAGTCTGTACTTTCATGGAGCCTAATATTTGAAGGGGGTGGGGATGGGGGGAGTAGCATGCAGACAAGCAAACAAATAACATGTCAGGTGGAAATGAGGGTAATGAAAAAAACATTGGGCCTAGTGAGGAGGATGAGAGCGTGGAGGCACTGGTGGTGCCGTCTTGTAGTCAGGAAAGACCTCTGGTTAAGGTGACAAGTGAGCAGAGACTTGACGGGAGGGAGCAGCCTAGGCAGGAAGGGGAGGAGCGCCCCAGGCAGGGGACGCGGTCTGCAAAGGTGCTGGGAGGCCGGTGAGGCTGGAGCAGAAGGAGAGAGAGGGGCCATAAATAAGGAGGGCAGGGGCAGAGAGCTACTTTTTGAGTTTCTTATAAAGATTTAAAGGGAACGTTTATAAGTATAAGAAATTTTCTCTACCATTCGTGTGCCTTTCATTTGACTTTAACAGGTAAACCAAAACTGGTATCTTTTCTGAAAAAAGGCACATTTGTAAGGAGCAGCCCCTCCAGACTTCCGGGACAATTTACATCTCCTGTTGCTAGAGCGCCCTCCAGTGCCTCAGCACAAGTGCTTGTTATGGACTTTTTTTTTTTTTTTTAATTTCTAGACTTGTTTTTGGTCAAAAATTAAAGTGGGCATATCTTCCTTCTCACAAAGAATACCATGAGATTAAATAACTAAAAAAGTCAAGTATAAGTGCTTTAAAACAAACTTGCACTACTTCCAAGGCAAGACAGTACAATGTATGGATATGCAATGATGGTTTTAAATGACTGTATAAACTTAAATAAAACAGAGGCCTTTATTTAAAAAAAAATTTTTTTTTTCCCACTATTTGGGGGTTCTGAATATTAATATTTGAAAAGTGTCCTGCAAATAAATACAAAGCACTATAGAGTCACTCTGCCTTCTCAGTCAAAATTTAGCAAGGGGATACAAATTATGCCAAGCATTCTATTAAATTAGGATCCTTACTTTCTTTAATCAGTTTACTTTCATTCCTTTATTATTAGATCCAGTACCACTGTCAATCTCAAAAGCCTAACTATGAGGAAGAATGTTACATGTGGTATAGTTCAGAAGATTGCAGAAGAGGTTAAATATCAGGCCATTTACAGACACCTGTAGGCAGGTAGTTGCCAGCCTAGGCTGTGGAGGGAAAATCCAGCCGGGCTGACACCCAGGGATGGGATCTCTCTAGGCTGGCTCTGCCAGCCCTGGCAAGAGCACCACAACCTGTGCTTACTTTACTTTTCATTAATGAGCTTGCTAATGGCAAGGAAAATGGGTGGATAAGCCCCCAAAAGGAATAATGGAAAGCAATTCAGGTATATATCAGCACATCCCTTCTGCAGAGCAATTTGACAATAAGCCTCAAGAGCCTTAAAACATGCATATTCCTCAAACCAGCTAGTTCACATACAGAATTTTAATCTCTGTACAAGGGAATCCCCAGAGATTTGTGTATAGGGACATTTCTCTCCACATTGTTTGAAAGAAAACTTGGAAGTAGACTCAGTGAACAAAACTATGGTTATTCACAAACAAATCTACATTTGCTTTTTAGAACTGGAATCTATTAATACGAGTGAGAGTTGTGGAGCAGCAGTGAACCTAGAGGCTCCTAGACAGATTAACATCCTAAAGTTTAAATAAAACATAAAATCAAAGCAACTAAAGTAAAAGCCATCCTAAACCTGGTTTATAGTGCTCAAAAAAGAAACAAACAACTCAATTCAGGGGCCCTTTTATTGTCTATATCATTCAAGTGAGCTATTTAATTGATAAACTATAAGACATTCAAGTAACAACATGAAATAAATTAAACCTCCTTGAATTACAATGGATTTAAATTCATATCCAAGTGTCCTCTATGAAAACACAAATAGTATTTCCTTGACATTTTCTTTATTACCTAATAAAACTTTAAACTTAACCTGTCGAGATCATGAGCAACATGTAGAGAAATAAATGAGCCATGTGTAACAACAGAACACAGCTCCAACTGTACTTAGGGTCAGGAAAGCATATTGCTTTTATAATTAACAACTCTTCAAATCTTAAAAAAAATCAATCAAACCTACCAATAACCCCTCCCCAAGGAACCCAGTTTTCTTCTCCCTACGTTTTTAGAGGCCTGCATTCCTAAACTTTCAGCCACCTGCACCTGTAGACTTCCCCACAGGGAGTCACACATAAAATAGCAGCTCCTACAGAGCGGCCACCGCAACATTTAGTTAAGGAAACTGTGTGACCGAAGGCTGTTTTCAGAAATTACATCAATCAGACCCAGGCTGTTTCAAAGCTCTCACTGGAGAAAATAACCATTTCTGAAGACTGCAGTAGCTGAGTGGCATCAGCTTCTCCCTGGCCACCGCCTCACCGCCCATTTCTATGTTGAAATGTCTTCATCCATGTTCATCCACAACCAAACATCTGTGCTCCACTTCCAAGCTTCAATTGTAACTTCTGAGAATATTCTACCCTCAGATATCCTGTTATTAGCAACTCACCACCATGTAGTACTTCTGTGTAGAAGAACAAAGTGATTATACCATTCGCAAACATTCTGCAAAATAGGGGTGTACAGGAAAGTTCCTTGTGAGGACAGTCTTTGGTGGTCACAATTATTCATAGGGCAGAAGAATGTGATGAAAGGTCCCTCAGCGGCCATCAACAGGGACGAGGGGGTAAAAGGAAAGGGTACTTCAGTCAAAAGTTCATCTTCAGGCCCCAGCCTCTGCCCGATTCCTTGGCTTCTCCCACAGAAACCACCTACCAGATGTCCCCTAGGCCTGTATACCCAGACGTTCTAGTTCACAGAAAAACTCTAAAGTGGAGCAGATGTGGCTCAAGCAGTTGAGCACCTGCTTCCTATATGGGAGGTCCTGGGTTTGGTCACCGGTGCCTCCTAAAAAACAAAAAAACAAACAACAAGCAAACAAATGAAAAAACCAACTCAAGGGAGCCAATGTGGCTCAGTGGTTGAGTACCGGCTTCCCAAATACAAGATCCCAGGTTCAGTCCCCAGCTCCAGTACCTCAGAAAAACAAAACAAAACAAAACAAAAAAACCTCTACAAGTCATGTCCCCTGCCCCAAGGCTACCCCTAGTCTATTAAATATCCTTTACAGTGCTTCCATGACAGCTGAGAAAGCTCCTTCTTTTTCTTCTCTCCAGCCCAGTAGGCCCTTTTTTCTCCATTAAAGCACTTTGAATACTCCCTCCCATCCCACTCTTTCAGGAGGCCATTCTAGAATATTGTAGCCCAATTCTTGAACCTCTGGTCTACCATCTTTGATCATCTGTCTTTTCATTCTTTCTCCTACCTTCTCAAAGACTTTCCTTCTGAGCTCTATATCCTGCCTTGTACTTTCCCCATCCCTCCCCAACCTCCATCCTCTTCCTTTTTCATAATAAATGCCATTCTTCATCTTTTGGCCATTCAGTTCCATAATAAATGCCATTCTTCATCTTTTGGCCATTCACTTCTTTCTCTAGGGTGATCAACCATCCTAATTTGCCTGGGACTAGGGGGTGGTGGTGGTGGTGGTGATTCCTGAAGTGCGGGATTTTTGGTGCTAAAACCAAAAGAGTCATGGGCAAATGGAGATGGTCGATCATCCCACTTCTGTGGACCACTTACTTCTGCCTCACAACCTAAGACAGCATCTCTGATTATGGAATCCCCTTTTAGCTTCTCCCCCTGCATTTGGGTAACTGAAGTCAACTTTTAATGATGCCAATATACATAAAAAAAAAAAAAATACCTAACACTTTCCATTAACCTTTTCAAGTGACAAACTACATATATTCTTTCTTATTCTGAGTTAGTTCCTTTCCAAACGATCGTTTTCTTATTTCTCAGTCCTTATTTCCCCCTGCCTTCTTTTTAGATTCTTCCCATAGATGTTTCTCCCATTTCCCTCTCATGTCTTCCATTCTCTGCCCTGCATTCATTCCCCATTTACTCCCACATCCTTATATTTTCATCCTCTCTTTGTATCCCTTACCTTCCTTCCTTCTTTAATAGTCTCAGAGTAGTACAGAGGGACAGCAGTGGCTGTCACTACAATCTCAAAAGGCTTCAGGGATGAGACCGACCCAACCAAGTAACAAGAAGACTTACTTGGGTTTCTGTCACCGGTCCCTCAGGCCACCTTCCCTTGCCCTGTTTGCCTCTCATATACTGTCCCCTCTTGCTTACCCAGCGTCTCAGGTACTTTGCTCATATTTGTCACCTTTCTCAGTTGTCATCTATTTTTTTTCCTCCAGATTCCCCTCCACCAGAGTGCTGCAAAACAAGAGATACCTCTCCAGCACACTCCTCACACACAGGATTGTGTGCATAAAAAGTAAAGACCTCAGAAAGCCCTAAGCCTTCACCATGGGCTGGCCTTGAGCCTATGCAGAAGCAGGAAGTGAAGGCTAAGACAGAATTTACAACTCCCTGGCTCAGTGTCGAAGGTGTGCCCCAACATGCACACAGAGCCCCTTGGCAAAGACTGCAAAGGCAGTGCTGAGAGGGAACTATATTGCTCTAAATGCTTACATTAAAAAAGAAGAAAGATTTCAAATCAGAGACCTAACTTCAAAACTGGAAGAACTAGATAAAGAGGAGCAAACTAAACCGAAAGCAAGCAGAAAGAAGGAAATAAAAAATTAGGGTGGAGATAAATGAGAATAAATAAATAATAAATGAATGAGAGTATAAAAAAACAATAGAGAGAACCAACAAAATCAAAAGTTGGCTCTTTCAAAAGACAGGTCAATAAAATTAACAAACCTTTAGCTGGACTGACTGAAATAAAAAAGAGAACACAAGTGACTAAAATCAGAAATGAAAAGAGGGCTATAACTCAACCCAACTAAAATAAAAAGAACTATAAGATGATACGAACAACTGAACACCAACAAAGTAGACGGCATAGATAAAACAGACAAACTCCTAGAAACATACAAATGACCTATACTACTCAAGAAGAAATAGAAGCAGCCCAGGACCAGATGGCGTCATGGGGGAATTTTACCAAATATTCCAAGAAGAATTAACACCAATCCTGCTCAAACTCTTTAAAAAAATTGAAGAGGAATGAACACTCCTTAATTCATTCCATAAGGCTAACATCACCCTCATACCAAAAAGCCAAGTAAGGATACGACAAGAAAAGAAAATTACAAACCAATATCTCTTGGAATATACAGACACAAAAATCCTGAACAAAATACTAGCACACCAAATTGAACAACACATTAAAAGAATTAAACAGGGGAGCAGTTGTGGCTCAAGTGGTTGAGTGCATGCTTCCTACATAGGAGGTCCTGGGTTCAGGTCCCTGGGCCCCGCTACCCAAAAAAAAAAAAAAAAAAAAAAAAGAATTATACATCATGATCAAGTGGAATTTATCCCAGGTATGCAAAGGTGAGTCAAAAAAGAAAACCAATTAATGTAATACACCACATTAACAGAACAAAGGAAGAAAGTCACATGAACATCTCAATTGATGCAGAAGAGGCATTTGACAAAATCCAGCACCCCTTCTTGATAAAAAACACTTGAAACACTAGGAATTGAAGGAAACATACTCAAGATGATAAAGGGCATCTATGAAAAAGCACAGCTAGCATCGTACCTAATGGTGAAAGACTAAAAATTTTCCCTCTGACATCAGGAACAAGACAAGGATGTCCACTGACACCACTGTTATTCAACATTGTACTGGAAGTTCTAGCCAGAGCAATCAAGCAAGAAAAGATATAGAAGGCATCCAAATTGGAAAAGAAGAAGCAAAACTTCCCTATTTGCAGATGACATGATCCTACAGATATAAAATCCTGAAAAATCCACAACAAAGCTCCAAGAGCTTATAAATGAATTCAGCAAAGTGGCAGGATACAAGAGCAATACCCCAAAATCAATAGTATTTCTATACATTAGTAATAAATAATTGAAAGAAGAAATCAAGAAAAAAATTCCATTTACAATAGCCATGAAAAGAATCAAATAGCTAAGAATAAATCTAACCAAAGATGTAAAGGACTTCTACAAAGAAAACTACAAAATTCTGCTAAAAGAAATCAAACAAGACCTAAATAAATGGAAAGACATTGCATGTTCATGGATTTGAAGATTAAATATTGCTAAGATGTCAATTCTACCTGAAGCGAATGATAGTTTCAATAAATCCCAAAGCCAATCATCAAATTTACATGGAAGGTAAAGGGGCCCAGAATAGCCAAAGCTATCTTGAAAAAGAACGAAGTTGGAGGACTCACACTTCCCACTCTTAAAAGTTACTACAGGTATATTAAATTCCTACCAGACAGAAGCAATACAAGATGGTGTCGGAGTAGCTCAGGCAGGGTGAAGCTCTCTTGCAAAATAGAGAAGGTGTAGAAGTCATCCGAGGGAGCCACTTTGGGGACCACAGACCAAGAGGGTGCCACACACATAGTCTGGGAAGGACTGGGGATGGAAAGATGGAGAGGACAAAGGGAAAACCTTGAGTTGATACCCAACCCCCACCGTCCACCCCCAAGCAAACTGCCTTGGTAAAATATAAAATATGTGACTGAGAGGGTGACAGAGGTGAAAGGACATATTCCTTCCTGGGAAGGAGGAGGGTAAGGCAAAGGGCTGAGTGTGATTTTTCTCTGGTCAAAGTAACTACCATAACTCATTGGTTCAGAATAGCTAATGGAAATTAAAGGATTCATCTCAGAGAAAGGGTTTGCTGAGGACGCCATTTGCTGGCCGGCCGGGAAAGTGAAGGAAGGCAGGCTTGTCTTTCGCGTTTCTTTCCCAGGTATCTTAGAACCGGTCAGTCCCCATTAGCGGCTTCCTGTCCCCATTTTGATTAAAAAGGGCAATCGCAAAGTTTTAGAAAAAATTAAACTAAAAATCAAAGAAGAGCTGTGAAATAAAATCACTAGGCAAAAGAGAGAAATTGATCAACAGAGCAAAATCACCAATATAACCAGATGCCTAAATATCAAGAAAAAATAACAAGCCATACTAAGAAACAGGAAGATATGGCCCAGCCAAAGGAACAAACCAAGAATCCAGAAGAGACATAGGATTTAAGACAACTAATCAATGATGTTCACACAAACCTCCTTAATCAATTTAAAGAGATGAAGGAAATTATGACCAAAGAGATAAAGGATATTAAGATGACACTGTGTGAACATAAAGAACAATTTGAAAGCCTGCAAAAAAAAAAAAAAAAAAAGTAACAAAGCTTATGGGAATGAAAGACACAAGGGATAAGATTAAAAATACATTGAAAAATAAAAATAAAAAAATAAAAATACATTAGAAGGGGGAGTGGATGTGGCTCAAGCAGTTGGGTACCTGCCTCCTACATGGGAGGTCCTGGGTTCATGCCTCCTAAAGAAGACAACAAGTGGACACAATGAGCAGAGACAAAAGCAGATACAACGAACAGAGACAACAAGCAATGACGAGCAGACACAGTGAGCAGACAGACAATGGAGCCATCTGGGGGCAGGGATAATACTTTAGAGGCATATAACAGAAGATCTGAAATGTGAGATGAATAAGTGAATTTGAAAACAGAAGATTTGAACTTGAAAAGAGAGGAGAAGAGACAGAGAACAGAATGCAAAAAACTGAACAGGGTCTCAGGGATTGAATGACAACATGAAATGCACAAACATAAGTGTCCCAAAAGGAGAAGAGAATGGAAAAGGGGTAGAAAGAATATTTGAGGAAATACTGACTGAAAAATTTCTAACCCTTATGAAAGACATGAATATCAATATTCAAGAAGGACAATGTACCCCAAACAGAATAAATCTGAATAGACATACTCTGAGACATCTACTATTCAGAATGTCAAAGGCCAAAGATAAAGAGAAGATTCTGAGAGCAGTAAGAGAAAAGCAATATATTATTCACAAGGGAGCCTCAATAAGGCTAAGGGCTGATCTCTCATCAGAGACCATGGAGGTGAGAAGCCAGTAGCACGATACATTTAAGGTACTTTAAGAGAAAAACTGCCACCTGAGAATTTTTTATCCAACAGAACTATCTAGATTAGTCAGCCAGAGAGGTGCTGATGCAAAGTACCAGAAATCTGTTGGTTTTTATAAAGGGTATTTATTTGGGGTAAAAGCTTCCAGTTAAAGGCCCTAAAGTGTCCAACTCAAGGTTGATTTCTCACTCAAAGTCAGTTGCCCCATGTTGAAGCAAGATGGCAGGCCACCTCTGCCTGGTCTCTCCTTCCTTCTTCCTCTTAAGGCTCCATGGGCCCAGCTTCGTCCGATCTCAGCTGTAGGCTGGCATAGAGCTCATCTCTCTTCCCGAGGCTTTAGCTATTTGAGCCTTCTTCTTTCAGTTACATGGCAGGACCAAAATAACCAAGTTCTCTCCTCTTCCACATCTTCTTCTGTGTGTGTCTGTTTCCATCAGCCCACAAAGGGGGCAGGGACTCAACCCTGAGTCACACTGTACTGCCGTGGTTGAACCAAAGCTCTAATTTTGATTTAATCAAGTAAACATAAAACCTTTGAATTTAATACAACCAAAGGGTATCATGCCCAGAGGAACAGACCAGTTTACAAACATAATCAATATCTTTTTTGGAATTCATAAATAATATCAAACTGCTACACTATCCTTCAGAAATGAAGGTGAGTTTAAAGTCTTTACAGACAAACAAAAACTGAGAGGGCATATTATCAAGAGACTGGGTCTACAAGAGATATTAAAGGGTGTGCTACAGATTGAAAGGAAAAGACAAGGGTGAGATCCCTGGAGAAGAATGTGGAAATGAAGAACGTAATTAAGAGAAACTGAAGGGTTAAAAGACAGACAATAGTAAGATATGAGAACAGAAAGCCAAGGGATAAAATGGATGAAGGAAGTAATGCCTTTACAGTAGTAACACTGAATGTTAATGGATTGAACTCCCCAATTAAAAGACACAGACTAATATAAACAGATAAAAAACCATGAACCATCCATTTGTTGTCTACAAAAGACTCACCTTAGACACAGGACACAATCAGGATGAAAGTGAAAGTTTGGAAAAAGATATTCCACGCAAAAAGCGATTGAAAAAACAAAAGCAGGAGTAGCAATACTAATATCAGATAAAATAGATTTTAAATGCAAAACTATTATAAGAGATGAAGAAAGTTACTATATATTAATAAAAGAGACAACGCACCAAGAAGAAATAACAATAATAAACATTTATATACCTAACATAGGTGCCCCAAAATACATGAAACACACTTGCAAAACTGAAGGGAGAAATAGACATCTCTACAATAATAGATAGAGACTTCAATACTCCACTCTCAGCATTAGATAGAACATCTGGACAGAAGATAAATAAGGAGAGTTTGAATAATATGATAAATGAACTAGACCTAAAAGACATTTATAGAGCATTATGCCCCCAAATAGCAGTATATACATTCTTCTCAAGTGCTCATGGATCTTTCTCCAGGATAGATCATGTGCTGGGACATTATTCAGATCTCAATAAATTTAAAAACAATGAAATTATACAAAACATTTTCTCTTATCATAATGGAATAAAGTTAGAAATTAATAACAGGTAGAAAAAGGGAAAATTCACAAATATATGGAGATTAAATAATACACTCTTAAATAATCAAATAATCAAAACAGTCAAAGAAATTGCAAGAGAAATCAGTAAATACCTAAAGACAAATGAAAATGAGAACACAACACATCAAATCTTATGGGATACAGCAAAGGCAGTGCTGAGAGGGAAATTTACAGCCCACAATGCTTGTATTAAAAAAAAAGAAGAGCCAAAATTAAAGACCTAACTGCACAGCTGGAGGAACTAGAAAAAGACCAGCAAACCAATTCCAAAGCAAGCAGAAAGAAAGAAAGAATAAAAATTAGAGGAGAAATAAGTGAAATGGAGAATCAAAAAAACAAAAGAGAAAACCAACAGAACTAAAAGTTGATTCTTTGAGAAGATCAACAAACTAGATAAACCCTTAGCTAGATTAACAAAGAAAAAAAGAGAGGAGATGCAAATAAATAAAATCAGAAATGAGAAGGTGACAGTACCACTGACTGAAAAGAAATAAGAGAGATTGTAGGAGAATACTATGAACAACCATATGCCAATAAACTAGACAATGTTGATGAAATGGAAAAAATTTTGGAAACACACAAACAAACCACACTGACCCCAGAAGAAACAGAAGACTTCAACAAACCAATCACAAGTAAAGAAATTGAAAGTCATCAAAAATCTCCCCAAAATGAAAAGTCCAGGACCACATGGCTTCACAGATGAATTCTACCAATCATTTCTTTCAAAACTGATGCAAAGATTAAATGCAATCCCAATCAAAATCTTCACAGGCTTTTTTTGTGGAAATAAATATAGTGATTCTAAATTTTATATGGAAATACAATCTTCTTTGAAAAAGAACAAAGAATAAGTCTTATTTGAGACTTATTACAAAGCTATAGTAATCAAGTCTGTGTGATACTGTCATAAAGATAGACATGTAGATCAATGGAACAGAACAGAGTCTAAAAAGAGACACACACATATATGGGCAATTCATTTTTTACAAAAGTAAAGAAAGAATAGCTTTTCAACAAAGGATTCTGGAACAACTGGATAGCCATATGCAAAAAAACAAAAACAAACAAACAAAAAACCCTAGGAATCTTGACTTAACTCACAACATACACAAAAATGGTATCTATCATGAATCATAGATCTAAATCACTCATATAAATCAGACTTGAATGTAAGAGCCAAAAATATGCTTGTAGAAAAACACAGAAGAAAATTTTAGTGACCTTGAGTTAGGCAAAGATTTCTGAAATAAGACACAAAGAGCATGAATTACAAAAGAAATAAAACAATGATTTGGACTTCATAAAAAATAAAATAATGCCCCTCAAAAGACATATTAACCACCATATGACCCAGAAGTCCCACTCCTAAGGTAGCTACCAAAAGAAATTAAAACACATTCACAGAAATACCTTTACATGAAACTTTATGGAAGCTTTATTCATAATTGCCAAAAACTGGAAATCATTAAATGGATAAACACACTGTAGTAAATATATACTATGGAATATTACTCAGTAATTAAAAGAACACCCATGCAACAATATGTATGAACCTTATATACATTTTGCCAGCAAAAGAAGCCAGAAACAAAAGGCTACATATTTTATGATTCCATTTTTTATACGACAATCTGGAAAAGGTATAGCTCTAGGGAGGAAAGTATTTCAGTGGTTGCCAGGCTTTGGGGTAAAGGAGGGCTGTTTATCAAGAAGTAGCATGGGTTTAAAACATATATGAAAAAAATAATAACATTTATGTAAGCAAATGCACACATATGCATATATATCTATATATCATTTTACAAATATTGGTTTGTATTGTGAAAATTTTGATTTTTACCCACAATAAAAAAATTAAAAAAATTTTTTGAAAAAAAAAAAAAAGTAGCATGGGGGAACTTTTGGGGTGAGAGAACTGTTGTGTATGAAACCGTGGTGGTCGATGCACAACTCTATGCATTTCCTAAAAATTATAGTACTGGGGTAGGATGTGGCTCAACTGGTTGGGCGTCCGTCTCCCATATGGAGGGACCCGGGTTCGATCCCCGGGACCTCCTGGTAAAAAAAAAAAAAAAAATTATGGTACTGTACACTGCAGAAAATTATATTTCACTGTATGTAAAGTTTTTTAAAAATCAACCACAATGTTTATGTGGGGAAGACAGACTGCAGACCGAGAATGACTCTAAGTCCATTAGAAATGGATCACATACACACACTGAAAGGGATGGGGAGAAAGGAGTTGACCAAAGTACTTTAAAAAACAGAGTTTTGACTACTGTGAGACTAAAGATAAAAAGAACTGTATATAAACACTGTACACTAGTTGGTAAATTTGTTTCTCTTAGGAGTATTGGTTAAGAATTCTGAAACTACTTTGTACTAGGATTGCATAAAAAAGTAAATTAATTGTAGATAATGAGGGCATACAGATCTTGATTTCTAAATACCATTCTCCACTAAAAGGGCAGGATTCCTTGGAGAACTGTTTAATTCCAAGCCGAAGCAGGGAAAATAAAAGATAAGCCTGAAGCATCCTGTGGTGCAGAAAGTAAGGTAGTGCTAAAAAAAAAAAAGTGGGGGAATCAGGGTGGGGACCTATTGAAAGGGCACAGAAACCAATCTGAAAGAGTGCCAAAACTGGAACAATCTGAGCAATAAAATTCTATGCAAATCCATAAAAAAAGAAAGTAAATTAGTGGTTCTCAGGGGCTGAAGGAAAAGGAGAATGGGGAATGACTGCTAATGGGTACAAGGTTTCTTTCTGGGATGATAAAAATGTTCCAGAATTAGATAGTGGTGATGGCTGCATAACATAGTGAATATACTAAAACTACTGAACTGTATACTTTTAAAGGGTGAATTTTATGGTTTTGAATTATATAGCAATTTTAAAAAGAAAAAAAATGATAGTATTGGGTTGTAAGCCAAATAATAAAATAAACATCCATGAGTCCACATAGACATAAATAACTAAATAAGTGCAGGAGAATAAAAAACTCTTCAGAATTCCAATTAATAAATGTAGAAGAAATGAAGGAATTATAAAAACACCATTTGAGCATAACAGTTATAATTGCTGCAGGCAAGAGCCACGGATGGATGATAAATTAGTGGGTGAAAGTATAAGCAGAAATAGGATATTTGCATAGTCTTAGTCTCAAAGCATCTCTCCCAACTACTTGGAAATACAAAGGAAAAAATAGTAAGTTTGCAGTGGAGAATTCTGGCAGACATTGTCTTAGCCAAGTAATCAAGTTTAACATCACCAGTAATACATATCAACATCGTGGATCCTCTGACATGAAGCACTGAAAAGGGCATATTGCCTGTGTAAGCTCCTTCCCAAGAATATATAATCTCAACCTAATATTGAGAAAACATCAGACAAATCCTAATTAAGGGACATTCTGCAAAGTAACTGACCATATTCTTTGAAAGTATCAAGGACAGGAGAGAGAAGGAAAGAGTGAGGAGTGCACACATTGGAGGAGACTAAGAAGACATAACAAACAAATGTATTATCTGGCACAGAACAGTCTCTTCAAAGAGAAGGACAACTGGATATCTATAATCAAAAGAATGAAAGAGGACCCTTATCTCACTCCCTATACAAGAATCAACTCAAAATGTATCAAAGACCTAAATATAAAAGCCAAGACCATAAAACCCCGAGAAGATAAAGCAGGAAAATATCTACAAGACCTTGTAGTAGATGGGGGTCTCTTAAACCTTACACCCAAAGCACGAGCAAAAAAAGGAAAATTTGAATACTTCTGCACCTCCAAAGACTTTGTGAAGAGGGTAAAAAGGCAACCTATTCAATAGTAGAAAATATTTGAAAATCACACATCAAACAAGGGTCTAATATCCATGATGCATAAAAAGATCCTACAACTCAAAAGTAAAAAGACAAACGACTCGATTAAAAAATGGGCAAAAGACTTGAATAGTCATTTTTCTAAAGAAGAAATACAAATGGCAAAAAAAAAAAAAAATGTTCAACATCACTGGCTATTACGGAAATGCAAATCAAAGCTACAATGAAATATCATTTCACACCTATCAGAATCGCCACTATTAAAAACACAGAAAACTACAAGTGTTAGAGAGGATGTGGAAAGGTAGGAACGCTTATTCACTGTTGGTGGGAATGTAGAACGGTATAGCCACTATGGAAGTCTGTTTGGTGGTTCCTAAGGAAGTTAGATACAGATCTACACGTGAACCGGCAATATCACTACTAGGGATACACACAGAAGAATTGAAAGCAGGGACACAGACATCTGCACACCAATGTTCACAGCGTCATTACTCACAACTGTCAAGAGATGGAAACACCCAGGTGTCCATCAACCGACAAATGGATAAACTGTGGTATATACACAAAATGGAATATTATTCAGCTGTAAAAAGAAATGAAGTCATGAAGCATATGACAATGTGGATGAACCTGGGGGGACATTACGTTGAGTGAAGGAAGCCAGACACAAAAGGACAAATATTGTATGATTTCACTAGCATGAACAAAATATAATCAGCAAACTCGTGGAGTTAATAGCTAGGATATAAGTCACCAGAGAAAATACCGTGGTTAGAGAATGGAAAGCTGAGGTGTAATCTGTGCAGAATTAGTAAAAAGTTCTTTGTAAATGTTTGGAAATGAATAGAAATGGGGAAAGCACATCATAGGATTTGTAATTAGTAGTGTTAAACATATGGGTATGATAGGATTTTTTTTTGTTGTTTGTTTTTGAGTAATGAAAATGCTCTAATATTGACTGAAGTGGATGAATGCACAATTTGGTGATTATACCAAATGCCATTGATTGTAGACTTTAGATAAATTATATAGTTCATGAACAAAAAATAATAATAGAGTGGTTTGGTGTGGGGGGAAATACACCAAATGTAAGACAGAGACTATAGTTAATAGTAATATTTTGACAATGCTCTTTCATAATTTGTTACAAATGTTTCACAACAATACAAGGTATTTGTGGTAGGGTGATGTATGGTAGTCCTGCACAATGTTATACATATTTGTTTTGTAAGTTCACAACTTGTACTATATACTTATTGCTTATGTATGTTCATATATGAATGATATACTTCAATAAATTGTTTTTAAAATGAAAAAAACAAAAACAAAAAAACAAATGTAATGTGAGATCCTGGACTGGATTGTGGAACAAAAAAAAAAAAGAACATTGGTTGAGAAATTGTGAGATCTGTATAAGTTCGGTACTTTAGTATTGTACCAAGGTTAATTTCCTAGTTGTGAGAAATGTTCTATGGTTATGTAAGAGGCTAACACAAGGGGAAACTGTCTAAAGGGCATATGGGAATTCTCTGTACTATTTTTGAAACTAGTCTGTAAATCTAAAATTATCTCAAAAAGTTTTTCTTAAAGGACACTGCTTAAATAATGAAAAGGCAAGCCAGAGACTTTGAGAAAATTTTTGCAAAACATATACATGATAAAGGACTTGTATCTAGAATATATGAAGAACTCTTAGAACTCAACAATAAAAAGACAAACAACCCAATTTTTAAAAAGCGAGGGTTGAAAAATATTTGAACAGACACTTCACCAGAGAAGATACATGGATGACAAATAAGTACATTAAAAGATGCTCAATATCCTTAGGCATTAGGGAAATGCAAATTAAGACAGCAAAAAGATACCACTACACACCCATTAGAACAGCTCAAATTAAAGATGGACCATACCAAGTGCTGACAAGGATGAAGAGGAACAGGAACTCTCATACACTGCTGGTGGAAATGCAAAATGGTATAGCAACTTTGGAAAACAGTTTGACAGTTTCTTATAAAGTTAAACATAGTTATCATGTAACCCAGCAATACCATTCATAGACATTTACACAATAAAAAAGAAATTGTGTGTCCAAACATGTATTTAATATTCATAGCTTTATTCATAATAGCTAAAATCTGGAAACAACTCAAACACCTATCAGCTGGTGAATGGATAAACTGTCACATGTCCATATACAAGGAATACTACTTAGAAATTAAAAAGGAACAAAGTATTGATCCAGGCAATATGGACGAGTTACAAAACCATTATGCTAATTGAAAGAAGCCAGACACACACAAAAATACATACTATATCATCCCATTTATAAGAAATCCTAGAAAAGGCAAAACTCTGGTGCTCACCAGGGACTGGAGAGGCAGTGGTGTGCTGTTACCAGTGCATACATTTCATTGCATGAGTCACCAACAGTCAAGAGATCATGGTGGGAGTATTTACACCACTCAGAAAACGCTACAAATAAGGTCTACCCTCTCACCCCAGCCCCAAGAGAGCCAGTTGTTAAACACTAGCACACTGGTGGGGGCGGGAGGAAGGGCTGACTGCAAAGTTACTATTATGAGCCAACTTTTTAGAGTGGGTGAAATATTTTACAGCATGATTGTGATGGTTATTACATGACTATGCATTTGTCAAAACTCACTGAACTATACTCTGAAAATGAATAGGTATGACTGTATGTAAACTATACCTCAAAGCCAACCAGAAAGAATATCATCTGTTCGTGATGGTCAAGACTCCTTCATATAAGCGCTCATTAAAATTCTAAGAACTGGTAATCTCGCCACTGTAGGGAGAATCATACAGTAACTGAGAAATATACTATGTGGTTAGTTTGTGTCTATAAATGGCTGCATCTCAAAACTCAACTTTATAATTTTACTTCTTGCTTTGAATGTTTTAATAAGCCAACATTTTTGAATTTCCCCCAGTTACCTTAGGAAGTGATCAGGGGAATTTATCTAGAAGCAATCTGCTCCATAACTCAAAGGTGTATACTCATTCTCTAATAAGTCTACCAAGTAAAGATTTTTTACCATTGCAGGACTTGTCACACAGATGTTTAAATGCAATACAGCAGCCACAGGCTGGATATCACACACCATTGGCTGAGATTCACACCATTTAGCCAAAAAGATCAAGCTGATTAGGGAAATGACAAATTAAGTTGTGAATCATCAAAAAGGAATGCTTGCTTGCTCAATTTCCAAGGCCATGTGGGCATAACATCCCTTACTTTAAAAAGCCTAACCACAAAGATTTTGTGATGTTATCTGTAGGACTTGCCTCCAATAAATACTGCTGTTGGATTCAAAAGAGAGTGGTCTGAGGGAAAAGTATACAGAATTTAAGAGTATAAGGTAAATAGGAAGGTTTAGAAAATAGTAGTGGAATTTCATTCATTTGACCATTATTTATTGAGTGCTTTCTATGTGCAAGGCACTTTTTAGGCACTGGGGATCCAACAGTGAACAAAATAGACAAAAATCCGGGCCTCGTGGTGTTGCAGATAACAAAAAAAAATAAACAAGTAAAATAGGTGACAATAAGTGCTAAGGAGAAAAATAAAATAAAGAATAAGGAATGCAAGTGATACGGGGGGGGGGTTGCAATTTAAACAGGGAATCAGGGAAATCACTGAGAAAGGGACACTTGAACAAAGACTCGAAAGAGCCCTAAGGATATCTGGGAAGAAGTACCAGGCACAGGAAACAGTCAAGCAAAGAACCCGGGATGGGAGAGTTTGGATGGGTCTGAGAAACAGCAAGGAGGCCAAGTAAGTTGTCTGGGGGTTGTCTGCACATTTCTAAATCAATTTCTCCACCAAAGAGTGAGCATGGTACCAAAGGACCTAACTGCGTCTGGGTACCTGCTGGGTGACAGCAGCAACTGCAGTGGGAGGGAAAAGCTCTGGCCCCAGCAACCCACAATCTGAGGTGCTGCCCTACCCTACAGAGGTCACAGAACAAGAGGGTCTCAAGAAGGACACAGAGAGCATCAGGGCTGGAGACGACAGGCAGGGAAGCAGTAGGGACAGCACTGCAACAGGAGCAAATGTTAGAAAGTTGGCAAGAGGGGTCAGGAATGGTTCCTATCAGCGATGGTGATGGTACTCTACAAACAAGGAAAAAGCTACCAGAAGCAGACCCACTGGCTTGAAGCTTGAAGCTAAATCGACTGGGACAGAAATCAAGGCATCTCCAAGAAGACTTTCCAAAAGCTGATGTTCAGCTACTTCATTTCTCCCATCCCAGTGTGTTCTGAAGGCATCACTACCGATGCTGATTTAAAGCCAGGTCTAGGCTCCGTGAAGCCCAGTAGATGAAAGTGCAATGCTCATGGCTTGGTGGATCGTGCAGGTGTGTTGAGAATGAACCAGTGTGTTAAGGTAGATGAAGAGCACTGTGAGTTGAGCCCCAAGTGCATTACAAGTGGGCAACTGCATGTAGTCACTGGACTCTTGCTGAAACAAGCCACAGAGGCTGACCGCTTCACAGGTCAGAAAAGGAACCATCTGGAAGGATCTGAGTAAATGGTCAGGCTGCAACTCTGGCTCCAGGTGGGATTCCCTTTGCCAGGTGCCAGACCAGAAAACGGAAAGATGAGCAGCATAAGACCAGGTGAGTCCTGGCAAAGGGCACAGGTGAGTCAGAAAGCACAGAGCAAGCTGATGTAAAAAGGTCTGGAGCAGTCATGGACTAGCGTTCTAAACCCAACTCTGTCACTACTACTCATAGGACTTTGAGAGAGTCACTTCATCTTTCTAAGCTTCAGTTTCCTCATCTTTATAAACAAGCCACCCAACTTCTTCATAGATGGTCGGGAAAATCAAATGAGATAATATATATGAATGTAGCTGGTAAATGGGCAACTGCAGCGTGAGCCCGGGTTTCTTTGTGTACAAAACCGCAGTCAAGAGAATTCAGCTCTCTATTAAGACAAAAAAGATTTTCAAAAATGTAAAACTATGCCACTCTTCTCACAAATGATATTTTTTGTTTTGGAAAATAGTTATTTTTCATTTAAAATGTCATGTGTATAAAAAATTGATGGGTTTGTTATTTTTACATGAATAAAATTTTTTAAATTTCTCTATAATACCATATATATATGGTATTTTATATATATGCTTATATACACATACATAAACAAATCCCTTTCAGGGGTCGTCAAGTTTTAGGTGTGTAAAGGGGTCCTGAGACCAAAAAGTCTGCGAACCGCTGTGTATTCTAATTAATCCTAATTAATCCCTCGAGTTTCCTCAAACTGGGGGCCGTCTCTCAAAGACTGTTCCAGGACACATTTTATAAAATCTTTTCCGCACGACAATGTTTCACATTTGTGGGCGGAAGGTCGTGTAGTTTCGGCTGACTCAATCTGATGCTAACTCAATCTGATGCTGTGTACCCATTTTCCAAGTCCAAGCAAGGGCCGGGTGACACGGGCAAAGGGCCGGCCGCGGCCGCGCGGATCGCAGGACGCTCACGGTGCCCCCGGCTGGCCCCGGAGTCCCGCGAGGGCTCGGGGAGGGCGCTCCCGGCTGCGCCCGGCCCGCGCGGCGGAGGGCAGGTGTCGACCCTCGGCAAGCCAGAGCCGGGCGGCGGGGGACTGGGGACCTGCACTCACAGCCTCTGCAGCGCCGCCGCAGCTCCACGCGCCGCCCTCCTCAGCAGACGCAGCGCCATCTTCCCCGCTTCGCCCCGCCCTCTTCCGCTTCGCCCCGCCCTCTTCCGCTTC
>JAKSZT010054334.1:5461515-5492915 GCA_026826555.1 Tolypeutes matacus
CCGCTTCGCCCCGCCCTCTTCCGCTTCGCCCCGCCCTCTTCCGCTTCGCCCCGCCCCGTCCTAGCTCCACTTCGCCCTGCGGCCCGCGGGATCCCGGCTCTCCTCCGCGGCTCCCTCACTTCTGCCCACGCCCGCCCTCGGCCTGTCCGGGCCACGCCACGCCCCCGGCTCGCCACGCCCCGTCCTCACATCTTCCCACCCCCGAGTGCTTCTGGAGTGCGTTCTGACCCGCTCCTGCTTCGAAGCCGAAGGTCACCGCCGCGACTGAGTCCCCGGAATATTCTTCTCTGCTGCCGTGGCGGGCAGAGGAGACGATCCGAATGGATGGCGCCTTGAGCCCTTTTTCTTCTGAGGAATCCAACTCTCCCTGTGCTTCTGGGACTTTTTGAGGCCGCTATTGAGAGATCCTTGCATTTTTCCCAGCCAGAACAGGCCAGATTTTCTAGGGATTTCGTTGTTTTGTTGTTTTTGATGTTAAAATACAACCTAACACAGTCGGTGAGCCTCACCATGTGCATGCCTTGGTTCAAAATTAATGTAGGACAGGTCAAAGAAAATGCAGGAAGTACTACTCCATTATGGAACTATACCTGTAGATAGCAAGAGGAAAAGCCCTCACAGTCCTGAGCATGCTAAAGTGCTAAAACTCTGCCCTGAACTCTGCCCCACTGGAGGTCACCTGCCCTCTTCCTCTCCCAGTTACCCGATCCACCGAGGGCCTCTACCTGCCGCCTAGTTCCCCATTCATACAATTCCAGCCATTTCTTTTCCCTCCCGCTCTGCATTTTTCTTTTTCAATTGTGACTGAGCCAATCCTTCTGTTTGAATTTACAACTGAAAACATCTCCCAGAACCCTCCAGTGGATGCTGAATTGTGCTGTTCCAACTAAGAAGTGACAGTATAAAAAAACAAAAAGCCGTTCAGCAGCCAGAGTGAACTGAAACTTCAGCGAATTTTTGGAAAAGTCCAGATGACAGGTGTATTAGTCAGGGTTCTCTAGGGAACAGAATCAACAGGAGATATCTGTAAATAGTATGAGATTTTATAAGATTCTCTCATGTGACTGTGGGGATGCACAATTCCAGGTTCTGCAGGCAGGCTGCAAACCAGGGGCTCTGATGAAAGACCAATGAAGGTCTTGATGAGTTTCTGGAAGACGTTGGCTGTCCAAAGCTTCCAACTTTGAAATTCTCTCTGAAAGCTAAAATCACTTCCCCTTTTAAGGCATTCAACTGATTGAATAAAACATCACTTGTTGCTGAAGTCAATCTCCCTGGTTGATCGTAGATGTAATCAGCCATCTATGCAGTAAACTTAACTGATGACTAAAGCCCATATATGTCCTTGTATTACAATAAGCCTAGTGCTTGCTTAACCAAAGAACTGGGCACAATTACCTGGCCAAGTTGACACATTAGCCTAACCATCACAGTCCACCCCGTGTCAACTCGGCAACCATACACATTACCTTAAACCATACTTAGTCTCTAAGTAAAAACAATAACAGATATGCATATATATATATATATATTTCCACCTAACAATGTGTAACTCTCCTGCTTATAACCAGAAACGCATTAATTCCCTGCAGAATAGGGTGCAAGTCCTAGTGTAATATTCACTTTTTTTTTTTATTGTGGGTAAAAATCAAAATTTTCACAGTACATACCAATATTTGTAAAATGATATATAAATATATATGCATATATGTGCATTTGCTTACAAAAATGTTATTTATATATATACATATATTTTAATATTCACTCTTAAACTTAACATCCTTAAATATTATGACATGAAACTAATACAACTTGCCATATGATAAGGGAAAATGCTGGGGAAGAAAACAAAGAAATTCATTTTATGTACATATACAATCATAACAAAACAAGGAAGAAAGATTCCTGACTATTACAGTCCTTGTTTCTGTAACTGATCACGTGGTCGAAGTTCATATTTATCACCTTCTTCCACTACCCATTCCATGTTCCCGTTACCCTCAGCAAGCACTTCATTGCAAACTTTCATTCCTGAAAATTCTGGGCCATTATTAGTCCTGCTTGGATTGGGTTGTTGCAATTTTCCACTGACTTTAATCACAAGGCATGACAGTACTAGGAGATGCCCTAGAGGATCTCCTGTATGCCAGGCAAACTCGTCTTTGTCCTCATTATGTAGATGCAGTCCTATTTCCCCTTGATAGTCAGGATCAATCACCCCAGCCAGCACAGAAATTTCCTTCTTTGCCTATTGATTCACAGGTCAGAGGAGCCCAAAGTGGCCAGATGGCAGTCTTAACTTCCAGTTCAATGGAATCATTGTTGTGTTCCCTGGTGGCAGCACTCCTCCTTTTGGAACTAAGACCTGTAGACCAGCAGAGCTTAAGGTTGCAGGGACAGGAAGGAAAAATTTTCCTAGTGGGTCATTAGGGGTAATAGTGAGTGGTGCCACTCCCATTTCCACCCCTTGATTCCTGGACCCATGAATCCTGGTTATGGGAGAAACAGCACCATAGATTGGACACTGATTTAGAGCATACACAGCCTCCTGGACAACATTGCCCTAGCCCTGCAAGGTATTGCCACCTAATTAGCACCATAACTGAGTCTTCAAAAGGCCATTCCTCCGTTCTATCAATCCAGCTGCTTCAGGATGATGGGGAACATGGTAAGACCAGTGAATTCCATGGCCATGTGCCCATTCCCACACATCATTTGCTGTGAAATGGGTTCCTATCAGAAGCAATGCTGTGTGGAATGCCATGGTGGTAGATAAGACATTTGGTAAGTCCATGGATGGTAGTTTTGGAAGTAGCATTGCATGCAGGAACTAACCCATATCCGGAGTATGTGTCTATTCTAGTTAAAACAAATTGCTGCCCCTTCCATGGTGGAAGTGGTCCAATGTAATTAACCTGCCACCATTACCTCGGGGAATGGTGCCATATCGGGTGCTGAGTGTGGATCTCTGCTGCTGGCAGATGGGGCATTCAGCAGTGGCTGTAGCCAAGTCAGCCTTGGTGACGGGACGTACATGTTGCTGAGCCCATACATAACCTCCATCCCTACCTCCATGGCCACTTTGTTCATAAGCACACTGGGCAATGACAGGAGTGGCTGGGGAAAGAGGCTGAGCGTTAGCCACAGAGCAGGTCATCTTATCCACTTGATTATTAAAATCTTCCTCTGCTGAAGTCACCCTCTGGAAAGCACTCGTGGGACGCAAATATGTTCATGTTTTTTGCCCACTCAGAAATGTCTATCCACACACCTCTTCCCCAGACCTCTTTCTCACCAATTTTCCAATCATGTTCCTTCCAAGTCCCTGACCATCCAGCCAAACCATTGGCAACAGCCCATGAATCAGTGTACAAATGCAACTCTGGGGAAGCGGCTGTGGCTCAATCAGTGGGGCTCCCGGGTTTGGTTCCTGGGGCCTCCTGGTGAGGGCGGGCCCGCACGTGCGGCGTGGTTGGCTGACCCGGCGAGCGCAGGCAGCAGGGGGGGGATGGATGAATAAATGAATGGAGTCTTTGGAAGAAAAAAAAAAAAATGCAACTCTGGCCATTTCTTTTTCCAAGCAAAATGAACAACCAGGTGCACTGCTCAAAGTTCTGTCTACTGGGAGGATTTGCCCTCACCACTGTCCTTCAGGGTTGTCCCAGAAAAGGGCTGCAGTGCCACAGCTGTCCACTTTCAGGTGGTACCTGCATATCGTGCAGAACCATTTGTAAACCAGGCCCAAGTTTTCTCTTCCTCAGTCACCTGACTGTAAGGGACTCCCCAAGAGGCCAAAGCTGTGGGCTGGGAAAGAGAAGATAACATGGCAGGGGTGGTGACCATGGGCATTTGGGCTACTTCCTCACGTAACTTACTTGTGCCTTCAGGACCTGCTCAAGCCCTATCTCATATATACCACTTCCACTTTATTATGGAGTGCTGCTGTTCATGCCCAACTTCATGGTTTGGCAGGTCAGACAATACCCAGCTCATGATAGGCAACTCAGGTCTCATGGTAACTTGACAGCCCATGGTTAAGTCTTGAGTCTCTACTAAGGCCCAGTAGCAGGCCAAAAGCTGTTTCTCAAAAGGAGAGTAGTTATCTGCAGAGGATGGCAGTGCTTTGCTCCAAAAATCCTAAGGGTCTACGTTGTGATTCTCCTATAGACTCCTGCCAAAGGCTCCAGACAGCATCTCTATTTGCCACTGAAACTTCCAGCACCATTGGATCTGCTGGATCATATGACCCAAGTGATAGAGCAGCTTGCACAGCAGCCTGGACCTGTCGCAGAGTCTCCTCTTGTTCCGGTCCCCAATCAAAACTAGCAGATTTTCTGGGCACTTGGTAAATGGGCTGAATTAGCACACCCAAATGAGGAATGTGTTGTCTTCAAAATCCGAAGAGACCAACTAAGCATTGTGCCTCCTTTCTGGTTGTAGGAGGGGCCAGATACAACAGCTTTTCCTTCACTTTAGAAGGGCTATCTCGACATGCCCCACACCACTGGATACCTAGAAATTTCACTGAGGTGGAAGGCTCCTGTATTTTTGTTGGATTTATCTCTCATCCTCTTGTTACCAGAATTTGTCTAGGTTCTTTGACTATGGTGCAGAAATGAATTTCAAGAGCACGTTGGGTTAGTTAGGCCAGTAATTTATTAAGGGAGGGAGGGAGGAGAAATGGTAGAAAATAACAGATCATGGGTCCCAGAGAGAGGAAGGGGGCTGAAGAGTGATAAAGAGGGCTGGTTTATAGACTACAATTGCCCATTATAGATTATAAATGCCCAGGATTTACTTGCATGTTGATCCATGCAGGGGGGACATGGCAAGAGCAGTGTGCAGAAGCCAAGAGGAACTAGAACTTTGTGCTTGCTTTTTAAACCATTAATTATTCCACCCCTTTGCTAACGGCATGGGAGGAGTCCCAGCTGTTTGCTGTTTTGATTGATTATCCCACCCATCAATCCCCCAGGTGGGGCCAATGATAATGTCCCTGGAGACTATCCGGAGCGTCTCCTGGCTACCAGAGGGAATCTCATTCTGGGTGGGACCCACTGGATCCACTGTGAGAAGGACCTGAGTTAAAATTACATCAGTCACCTGACCTCCATAAGCCCCTACTCTGACTGGTGGACCATAGTGACGTTTTGGGTCTCCTGGAATTAATGTGACTTCTGAGCCAGTGTCTAAAAATCCTTGAAATATCTGATCATATCCTTTTCCCCAATGCACAGTTCCTCTGGTAAAAGGCCATAGGTCTCCTTGGGGAAAGGTGGGAGGAATATTAACAGTATAAATTTTTGGCAGTTTAACAGGATCCTTCCTCAAGGGGACCTGGCCTTCTTCTCATTCAAGGGGCTCTGGGTCTGTAAACTGTCTCCAGTCTGGGAATTGATTGAGGGGCCGTGATTCTCTGCCTCTGTAATTTGAGTTAGGGTTTTGTTCACTTAACCTAGAACTCTTCTGCTTATAGAGATCCAGAAGAAATTTAGTAAACTGGCCATCTATTTCACTTCTAGGCACCCCATGATCTATTAGCCAATGCCATAACTGCGACTCAGACTATTTTGAGTGCTGCTTTGAGTCTGCCTTTCATTGCAGAAGCCACGCCCACCTTGTCTTCAGCGATTAACTGCAGACACTTGACTTTTACCAGCCCGAGATCTGATAATCTCCATAATGTTTAAGGCTTCTAACTCCATCACAGCACCCCCACAGTAATATCTGGCCTACAGAGAAGAGCAACCACAGAGCTCTTCAGGGAAGGTGGAGTTAGTCTTACAAATTTATTCCTCACAGTCCTGGTTAAAGTTGTGTCCTCTGGACATTCCTGGAGTGTGTGGGCAGGTCTCAAATGGTAAATCCATTTAAGAGAGTTTTCCAGAAGCCATCTCAGGAGTATTGATATCCATGTGGACTTCTTGCCAGGTTCCAGATCTGTCTATTGAGTCCTTATTTTACTAGACTGGTTCATTTCCCCCCTCAGAGGGCAAACACCTTTATTCTTAAAGAGGTGCTGAAGGGAGATGGTCATTCTTCTGTTATTACTTCCTGCTGGTTAGGGGCAGTAGGCCCTACCTAAAAGTTGTAAAACTCTCTAGCTATTCTAACTCGGTTGGAGGAAGACGAATCTGGCATCCTGGGCAAAGCTGGATGAAGTCCCCATATGGTTAACAAGATGTTGATTCTGGAAGAAATAAACTTGCTTAGAATTTTGAGAATATATTGTCCCACTGAGAGGATACTGGACCACAAAAGTAGAAAAGGCCAGGTGCCTGTAAAGGCTGCATTTTCCCAAAGTTGATGGGAAACAGTATTCTTCTTTCAGTTATTTTATGCTGTTGGTTAACTCTAGAGAGAAGAGATTGCAATAGACAACGGGGTTAGGTATAAATTGCCGATCCCAGTTCCTATGGTAGAGGAGAGGAATGAAAAGAGGCATTGCCCTTTTTAGTTAAGTTACAGGAAATGAAAACAGACAGTTTTTTAGAGGTGTCTGGTTTGCCCTCCCTCTAGCAAGAGGCGTTTGGGCTAGAGATAGAGGGGACAGTTGGCTTTGACACAGAAACTACTTAGCTTTGTCTCTTAAAGAGGTATTTCAGACCATCCAATGACTGGCACTCGTGCGTTCTGTCGGATGCTTCTGGTGGGCCAGTACTTCCTTGGGCAGCTGGCTTCACTCAGGATTAGTGCACCAAGCTGGAAATTCCTTTAACTTTAATAGCTGTGGGAGTGATCAGAACTACAGAGTAAAGTTCCTTCCATTTGGGCTCTAATTGAGAGAGAGGCTTGTTTTCTTGCCAAGTTTTAATCAGAACCTGGTTTCCAGGTCCTGCATGAGGAAAGGTTGCCCATGGACCATCTCAAAGGGGCTAAGCTGAAGTGGGTCCTAGCCACCTCACTTGTTATTTCCCTTCTGGTGGGAAATGCTTGGCAGGATGGCATGTGGATTTGCCAGTCCTCCCCAGGGTACGAGTGGGACAGGTTCTGGAACAAGGGCTAAGAGTGATACCTGGGTTAAGCACATTCGTTAACTACTTAGAAAATGACGTTTAGCAGGACTTTTAACATGTTCAATATCCCTCTGCATATGATCCAGAATAGAGGCTGTTCTTGGCTATACTGTGGCCATGTAGATCAGCAGTAGGCGGAATTTCCTGATCTCTGAGAAGACACTCCTATGGGGACCATGCCCATTATTCTAGGAAGAATGAAGAAATGCTTTTTAGTTGACTGATCTGGTGTCCCAGAGTCCAAGTCTGACTAAAACCACTCCAAATAATCTGGAGCTGATGATCTGGTCTCAGCATCCTGAGAATTTAATTCAGAGCCTTGCCGACAGGCTGTGGCTGACCTAGGTCTTGGGGGATGCCTGAAACCCTGAAGTTCAGACCAAAGTGTCCAAGACAGTTTGGTGGGAATCACTGGGAGCGGTTATCCAAACTGAAGTGCCTGAGATAAGTCTCAGAGGACGTTTGGCTGCCCTCTGAATGGAAGGGCCCAAGGTCTTAGGGGCTATTCAGAGTTTACTGCTCTGGCTCTTTGCACCCCTATCTTCCAGGGTCTGAGACTGACTGCACTGTTACCCAAACTAAAGCTCCTGAGCTAAGTCTCAGGGGAAGTTTGGTTGCTCTCTGAATCGAAGCGCCCAAGGCTTCTTAGGCCTTGGGGGACATTCAGAGTTACTTCTCTGGTTTCTGCCACCCTGGGAAACACAGAGACCCTGCCGCTGGGCCTTTCCGAGGCCATTCAGGACTTAGGAGACAGACCGAATAGATCTCAGGGTCGAATAGATTTTGGACTGAAGCTGCCAAGCTGAATATTGCATCTTCTTGGAGAAGGGGCAAAAAGCTTCTTTTTCCTATTCTTACAGAGGTCTTAAAAAGCAGTCCTAGGAACTGAGAGTTTCCCAATTAGACTAGCCATCAAAAGGCCATTAAGTGATTAGAGATCAATTGCTCTAGCTAACAGGACTTGGGGCCCTGAGGCAATAACTTCCTTACTAGCAAAGGCATTTTCAGTTTTACAGTTTTTAAGACATTCCAAAGCATTTTAACACAAACCTATAATGAGAAATTCAGTAGTAGGAAGTAGGAAGGTAAAACGTGGGTAAATGTTAATTACGAGAGGAGCCCTAGCCTGTGACGCCCCCTGGGAAAGGGGGACTCCCACAACATCCATCTTTGGCCCTGCCGGCCACCTTCCCACCCTGTCCTAGACCAGGTATCCTGGTGTGATGATATGAAGGTGGGGCCTGCAAAGGCTGGACCTGTGGAGAGGTGCAAGGCCCCGGCTCTGAGTCATTGCCACCACTGCCGCCGAGGAGAGAGGGCAGGAGAAGGCAACAGCAGCTTTCTGGGCAAAGCCCACGGCTGCTGAAAGGGCTTGAAAGGGCAGCTTCGCAGTGCTCTGAGCTCGGCTGGGGGACCTCTGTCTTGGCAGGGCCCTGCTTTGGGCCCTGGCCCTGTGCCCCTGCCCTGTGTGCCACCCCTCCTGGCTGGGGTCAGATTTCACAAGCCTGGGTGTGCTGCGCAGCTGCAGAGAGTTCCTATGCCCTGGACTCTTCCCTCCTGGGATTATGTACTGTGGGGGCTCATAGGCGAACCCGTTAAAAATGGATAACCAAAAGAGGGCATTAAACAGGCTGTAGGCCATAGTTTCACTCACCAACAACCTCCTGGGTGCAGTGCCAAATACATCACCGGATTTTGTCTAGGTTCTTGACTATGCTGCAGAAATGAATTTCAAGAGCACGTCACATTGATTAGGCCAGTAATTTATTACAGTAGGGAGGGAAGAAAAATGGGAGAAAATAACAGATCATAGGTCCCAGGTAGAGAGGAAGGGGCTGAAAAGTGATAAAAAGGACCAATTTATAGACTACAATTTCCCATTATAGATTATAAATGCCCAGGTTTTACTTGCATGTTGATCCATGCCGGGGGGGACATGGCAAGAGCAGGGTACAGAAGGCGAGAGAAAGAGAGTTCAGCCTTTGCGCTTGCTTTTTTTTTTTTTTTTTTAAAATTTTTTTTTTTTTTTTTTTTTATCCCCCCTTGCTGCTTGTGCTCTCTGTGTCCTATAGCTTTGTGTTTTTCTGTGTCTGCTTGTCTCCCTTTGTTGCCTCATCTTGCTGCACCAGCTCACCTTGTGGCTCGGGCTGTCAGCGCACCAGCCGTTAAGCTCACCACGCCGTGTGGGCCAGCTTGCCTTCACCAGGAGGCCCCGGGAATCGAACCTGGGGCCTCCCGTATGGTAAACGGGAGCCCAACCAATTGCGCCACAGCCGCTTCCCTTGTGCTTGCTTTTTAAACCATCAATTATTCCATCCCTTTGCTAATGACACTGGAGGAGTCCCAGCTGTTTGCTGTTTTGATTGATTACCCCACCCATCAATCCCCCAGAAGGGCCCAATGATAATGTCTCTGGAGACTATCTGGGGCTTCTCCTGGCTTCTGGAGGAAATCTCATTCTGAGTGGAATTTCTCATGAGAGTCTTCCAGCAGTCATCTCGGGGGTATTGATATCCACATGGACTTCTTGCCAGGTTCCAGATGCGCCTATAGATTCCTTATTTTACTAACCTGCTTCAAAGGTGTTGAAAACACTCTCACCGTGATCCTTGCCTCTTATAAGCATGGAAGTAAGGGAATCCAGTGATGATACTTTGGGTATCTCCATTGCCAACTCACGCCATGGACTGTTAGTGGCCTCTTCATTATTGGAAAGGAAGTCATTAGTACCCTTGAATCCAATTAGAGTAGAGAGACAATTGCAAAACTCCCAGAACCACCTCAGACATCCCATGTTTAAGATTCTATTCCTCAAGAACCACTCCCGGTACCAAGCTCTATTAGTCAGGGTTCTCTAGGGAAACAGAATCAACAGGAGATATCTGTGAATAGTGTGAGATTTTATAATATTCTCTCACATGACCATGGGGAAGCACAAATCCAGGTTCTGCAGGCAGGCTGCAAACCAGGGGCTCCGATGAAAGTCCAATGAAGGTCCTTGAGTTTCTGGAAGATGTTGGCTGCCCAAAGAGGAGCTGAGAAATTCTCTCTGAATGCTGAAATCACTTCCCCTTTTAAGGCATTCAACTGATTGGATAAAACATCACTTGTTGCTGAAGGCAATCTCCCTAGTTGATCGTAGATGTAATCAGCCATCTATGCAGTAAACTAACTAATGACTAAAACCCATAAATGCCCTTTATTTTTTTTTAAAGATTTATTTATTTATTTATTCCCTGCCCCCTCCCCTTGTTGTTTTGTGTTCCTTGTCTGCTCTCTGAGTGTTCTTCTGTGTCTGCTTGTCTTCTATTTAGGCAGCACCAGGAACTGATCTTGGGACCTTCCGGAGTGGGAGAGAGGTGCTCAATCTCTTGCGCCACCTCAGCTCCCTGGTCTGCTGCGCCTCTTATTGTCTCTTCTCTGTGTCTCTTTTTGTTGCGTCATCTTGCTGCGCCAGCTTTCCATGCGGGCCAGAACTCCTGTGCAGGCCAGCTCTCTGCGTGAGCCTGTACTCCTACGCGGGCCAGCACTCCCCGTGGGCCAGCTCTCTGCTCGGGCCAGCTTGCTATGCCGGCTAGCTTGCCTTTCACCAGGAGGCCTCGTGAATCAAACCCTGGACCTCCTATATGATTGACGGGAGCCCAATTGCTTGAGCCACATCCGTTTCCCCATAAATGTCCTCGTATTACAATTAGCCCAGTGCTTGCTTGACCAAACAACTGGGCACAATTACCCAGCAGAGTGATACATTAGCCTAACCATCACAACAGGTAACATGGATGTTGAACATTTGATAGGAGAATATTGTTATATCCAATACCAATAGGAGAAATGTGCTCAACTCTTTTCCTGTCCCTCAGTCCACCTCCCATGGCTTGGTCGCAAGGCCTCGCCTGTCTCCCTCCAAGCAGTCTACTTCTCCTGGTCCCAGCCAGTGCCCAGCTGAGTCATATTGGAGTCTGAGGCAAAAGGAAAAATCAATAATACTGATCCTATCTTTATGCAAAATTCTGACGTTTTGCTAATAAGGGATTTTTTGCAAAAATTTTAATTTAAAAAATATTATATTGAAATGTTATTTATCTTATTTACTGAGTTTTTCGGTACCCGCTCCTTTAAGTTTCGCATCCGTGGCTGGAACCTCACGTGCCTCACCCTAGTCCTGACCTGGGTCTGAGCCACCATCATCTTTTACCTGTATTGTTGCAAAGCCTCTCTACTTTCATTCTTACCTCCTGCAGTCAACCTCTTTGCCATACATCCAGGCTGATCTTCTAAAATCATGGCGCAGATCCCAGTTCCACAGTTTACTAGCTGTGTGCCTTTGGGCAAACTACTTAACTTCTCTGTGCTTTAGTTTCCACATCTATAAAATGGGTATATAATACTGACCTCATAGCATTATAATAAGGATATGTTGAGTTAATAACTATAAAGCGCTGAAAACCTTGCCTGGCCTGGAGTAAGTGCTCAGTAGTAAGTACTCACATTGTTAGCATCACATTGGTTCCCTTCTTAAAATCTTTTGGTGACTGTCAATGGGAAGCATTTAGAATAAAATCCCTATTCTTTACCATGGCCTTCAAGGCCTTACACAGGATCCAGCCCTTGCCTGTCTCTCCAGCCTTATCTCACAGCCCCACTTGTCTTCTTTCCTTGTTTTTTGTAAATTCACTAAGCCCTTTCCTACTTCCTTCACATATGCTGTTCCCTATCCCTAGAGCAGTCATGGCTCCACCTTCTCACCCTCCAAGACTTTCAGCCGGCTCAGAAGGACCGGTGCTGGAAGGCCAGCTAAAGTATCCTGCCCTCCAGATCCCTTCCGCTGCCACAGCCACCTGCTCCTTCCATCACAGCTCTTGTCACAATGTTTATGTATTTGTTTCTTTAATTCCTTATTGTTGCCTTTCCCTCAGTGGCTCTGGACAGGGGTATTACTGCCCATCTACCATGGGGGCTTCTTTTCTTGGGAGGGGTCACAATGAATGGTGGAATCATTATCATTTGGTGGGCAGGGCTAGGGATGTGCTGGACGGTCCCTCCATGGAATGGCTACGATTGTTCTGGTTTTGAAATACCATCCATAGGACTAGACTATAAGCTCTCTGAGGGCAGGGACCTGGTAAGTCTTGTTCACTGTTGTGCTCCCAGCACCTGATGACAATGTCCCACCAGTCTCATTATATTTCTGAGATCTACCGTATGAATAGTTACCCTTATTTAAAATGCCCCGGAGCTTATGTCTGTTTAGGTAAGCAGGTCCTCTAGTGACTTGTTTGCCAAATGATGAAATTTCCTTCAGATTCTGGTTGGATAAATTGTAGCTGTGTCCATCCTCACAAGGAATATTGTGGTTTTTGTTGAGCTTCTTGGTGAGATTGCTACCTTTTCATTTGTTTGTTTGTTTGTTTTGTTTTTAGGAGGTACGGGAGATTGACTCCAGGTCCTCATACATGGGAAGAAGGCATTCAACCACTTGAGCTACATCCACTCCCCAGCTCGTAGGTTTTAAAGAAAGGTTTTTCTAATGCTAGTATCCTTTAAATAAAGCTTCCTTAACTCTATCTACACAGTGTGTAGATTTCTGGAGGATGTATTTCCAGACATAATAGAGAAAAGGATCTAGAACTCCCCCTTTGAGTTTAGTCAAATCTGTCTCTTCATAGCCTCCAAAACGGAAAAGGAAGTAAAAGCACATATTTGCCCAAGGGCAATAAAGGATCACATGAAATTTAGCAGAATGAAATAATTCTGTGAGATCCACTATCCTGTTGACTTACTCCATATAGTGGGGTAGCAACCAGGAAGGGACCTTGGAAAGGAGGATGGAGACTAGAACATCATCTCCCTGGAGCAGGGGTTCTTAACCTTTTTCGTTCCACGGACCCCTTTGCCAGTCAGGTGAAAACCGTGGACCCCTCACTAAGTCCACACTGTACTGTGTATTATTTAATAAATACATCACACCCGCACCAACACGTCCCACAGGAATAATGTTGTTTTTTTCATACATTTTTTTAAGGATTTATTTGTTTATTTATTTACTCCACCCTCCACCCCTCCATTTTTGCTGTTTCTGTGTCCATTTGCTGGACAACTCTCTGTGTCTGTTTCCTGCCCTCTCTTCTCATCCTTCTCCTCCTCTTCACTAGGATTCGATCCTCAGAACCTCCGATGTGGGAGAGAGGCGTCCTACTACCGCCTGTGCCACCTTAGTTCCTGGTTTTTTTTTTTCGGTGTGTCTTGTTCTGGCTCTCCCTTGTGTCACTCTCCTGTTACGTCATCATTTTGCTGTGTGGCTTGTGGGCCTGGCGGCTCACCCGCGCCTGGGGCCTGGTAGCCCACGTGCCTTCTATATTTTTCTTTTTTCCCTTTTTACCAGAAGGTCCTGGGGGTCGAACCTAGGTCCCTCCATATGGGAAACGGACACCCAACCACCCAAGCCACATTCGTTCCCCAATGTTTTTTTGAATTTCAAGTCAAGCTCATGGACCCCTTGTTAAGAACTCCTGCTCTAGAGCATTGAGGTAGATTGGATTATGTACCCGATTTAGACATGTTCTTATTCTTAATCGTCAGTCCTGTAGATATGAACCCATTGTAAATAGGATCTCTTGAAGATGTTATTTTTTATTACGTTGTGGTCCATCTGAATGAGGATGGGCCCCAGTTTGAATTACTGGAGGCCTTATAAAGAGAAAGAAACTGAAAGCCAGAGTGAGAGAAAGCCACGGGGAGGAACCCAGAAGAGAAAGGAGAGGACATCACCATGTGATGGGAAAGTCAAGGAGCTCAAGGATTGCCAGAATGCTACAGCCTCATCTCTGCTTCACTTCTTCCTGTACACAAGCCCTCTCCATGATATGGGAGAAAGGAGCCCTGGATCTAGCTTCCCAGTCACCAACTGCAGTGAAAAGAGAATTTTTCCTTCCTTATATCTATCTATCAACCCCAGGGAAGGGCTATCATTGGCCTGCTTGGAACATGCATCCATTCGTGAACTATGTCCCGGGAAGCCGCTGCTGTAGACAGGGCCTCAGCCCTGTTACCAGAAAGAGGGGCATGGGGCAAAAATGAAATGGACAGACCAGAACAACAGCCTTCCCTACTACCAGCTAAGGAAGATCGTGGTTATTCTGTATTTCCTAAAAATCCCCCAGAGGCACCACATGATCTTGGTTTCTTGCACATAAAGGAAAAAGAATATGGAACTGGATTTCCACACTCTGTTCATTAATGTTTTTCTTAAATTACTTTGTCTGACTTTCAGCCCCCTCATTAGGTGACACCCAACCTCATTGTCTACTTCTGTTCCCATTTCTGAGACTATTTTTTTCCTTCCACCTGGAGCTCAAGTTCTACCTCAGGTTTGCTCATGTCCCACTCATTTTGAAGCTTTCTACAGACCCTTCTCTTTCTCACACCAATGTCTTCCTTATCCAAACTGCAGTTACACTTAAAACCAGTTTCCCAGGTTAGCATTCGCTTTCTAATTTTTTCAAGATTGTTCATTTTGAGCCTTCAGTTATTGGGAAGAAACCATGCCTTGTGGATCTGAGGTCCCCATAGCTTCTGGTACATAGTGACTAGAGCAGGGAGATGAGAACACAGTGGCAAATATGTGACATAAGCACCCTCTGACACCAGTGGGTATGATCTCTTTAGCTAGTGAGCAGACTCCAGTCAACAAAACTGTGAGTTAGTCTACATGTCAACCCATTTTCAGAGAATGAATGGGTGTTATGTGGTAGGTCTTATTCAAAATATGAGTTATGCAAATTATAAGGTATCCTGACATGGAGCAAATAACTAGGATTTAACCTATAGCAAGTATGCAGTCGTGTTAATTTGCTTTCTTTTAAGATTGTTTACAAATCTCATTACATTCATATCTATTCTTTTTTTTTTAAAGATTTTATTTATTTATTCATCCATCCCCCCCATGCTGCCCGTGCTCGCCGGGTCAGCCAACCACGCCGCGTGGGCGGGCCTGCCCCCACCAGGAGGCCTCGGGAACCAAACCCAGGGCCTCCCACATGGCAAACAGGAGCCCCACTGATTGAGCCACAGCTGCTTCCCTATATCTATTCTTGTTTCACCTTAAACAAACATTTATCAACATGGTTCCAGACCTAAAGAAGCTACCTGTTTAGAGGGCAAAGCAGTCAGGTCAAGGCCATGTAAAAACTCAATGGATTAAATGGGCTGCTAGTGGTATTGGGAAAGGGGTGGGAGCACAGAGGATGCTGTGATTAACCATTAATTCTGCTTGAGAGGGATAGGGAAACCAGAAAGCTTTGCAGAGAAGGGCATAGAGATCTGGAACTTGGAGAATGAGTAGGTGAAAGCATTTAGGGGAGTTTAGAGCAGGCAGAGAATACCACAGCCGAGGCACGGGGAATTGTCTAGGGCCAGTCTGTAATGATGCAAATGCTGATGTCTCAACCAAAGTTGCCCTAGAAAAATACAGACCTCCTGAATGGAAATGCCTTACATTTTTACCCCTCGGTCTTGTAATTATAATGAAACCCAATGAACTCTCACTATTAGTCTTAGTAATATTGGGCTTATTTTAGTGGCTCAACTACACTTTTGGTAAATAAGCACACTCAAGGAGATATTGGATAAAAATATCTGGTCAACCCATAGTTTATTGAAATCATTTAAAGCTTAAATCACTCAAGTCCTAAGGAGCAGTAATGATTAGGAAAATTAAACCGTTTTATTCTTTCATTATAAATACCAAAGTCTCTTTGTCATAATCCATTTTTTTTTGTTGTCCCTTCCTTTTGGTCTTTTGGTGTCTGGCTGATGTAGGTTATTTTCACCCAAGTTGAGTCTCAAAGACTGAACAAGGCCAGTGTCACTGATTTAAGACTTCAGAATACTGTACTTAGAAAAAGGCACATTAGAAGTTCTGTGGAATGATTTTTAAACAGTGGAATAGATAGAACTCCATTCTGAGCTCATCCATCCCTCCCTCCTGCTGCTCTGATACAAAACCTTTCCAGCCTCACCTCCCGGCAGAAACTGCCTTTGATAATGGCGACGACTGTGTCTGACCTTCTTAGGAAGAGAGGAGGAGACTGTCTGTCAAATTTAGGCCAAATGTGGAATAACAAATGACCACGCTATGGACCTTTCAGGTCTTAGCTTCCTCTCTGTAAACAGGACGTTAGACCAGATGGCCTCTAAAATTCCTTCTGGCTCTCAAGTACTATGAGTCTGATTTTATAACTAAGATCCTTTTCTAAGCTCAATAGCCAAAAATATGCTGCAGCTACCCCTTGTGTAGGCAGGCTCCCCCCACGCCCCTCACTGTCCCCTTGGCTCCCTTTCCCAGCTCCACACTTCCTTTTTTCCCTTAGCAATTATCCACTTCGAAGTTGCTAAATAAGGTCTTAAATGATTGTGCTTGTGCTGAACGTAAGCTCCATGAGGGCAGGGAGCCGGGCACACAGTTGATGCTCAACATGGATTTGTTGAGGGAAGCGGCTGTGGCTCAATCAGTAGGGCTCCCGTTTACCATATGGGAGGTCCCGGGTTGTTGAGTTCAAAGTGTTAAATCTTGTGGCATCCTTTGCCAAAGTTGTCTTTACATCATTTCCCCTATTAATTTAATGTACTTTGTATGGTGATAATTATCTTGTTTCCCAACTGCTGTTTCCTAATTAGTGAGTGAGGTGGACTGAATAACAACCCTCCTAAAATGTCCATGTCCTGATCCCCAGAACCTGTGACGATACTATATTACAGGCTAAGAGAGACTTTGCAGATGTGATTAAATTTAGGCTTTCGCGAGGGGTGGATTATCCTGGAAAATCCGGGTGGGCTCAATGCAATGACAAGGGTCTTATGAAAGGGAGGCCAGAGGGTCAGAGTCAGAGAAGGGAGGTGAGGACAGAAGCAGAGGTTGGAGCAACTCAGGGCCACCAGCAGGCAGCCTCTGGAAGCTGCCTCCAGAAGGAATGCAGCCCTGCCGCCACCTCCCTACCAGCCCAGGGAGACCCATTTCAGACCCCTGACCTCTAGAACTGTAAGACAATAAATTTGTATTGTTTTAAGCCACTACGTTTGTAGGCTTTAATTTATTACAGCAGCAATAGGAAACTAGTAAAAGAACCCAGGAAACCTAGTAAAGGAACCTAGTAAAAGAAAAACTTCCCCCAAGCTCCTTACTTACAAACTGGTTTTTAAAGACTTGTTAAGGATATTTGTTTTTTTTGTTTTTTTTTTTTTAAAGATTTTTATTTATTTATTCATTTATCCCCCCCTTGCTGCTTGTGCTCGCTGGATCAGCTAACCACGCCATGCAGGCGGGCTTGCCTCCCATATGGTAAACGGGAGCCCTACTGATTGAGCCACAGCCGCTTCCCAGGATATTTGTTTTCGAAGTGACACTGTATTGTACAAATGACCAAAATGCCTCCGCCAGTGTCAGGCAGAATAGACAAACTTACTTTGGCCAGATCTCAGAATAGACAAACTTACTTTGGCCAGATCTTCACAGAGAGTTTCTAAAGAGAGCAGCTTCAGTAATTTTTCAATATGGATTTGGAACCTAGTTTCTATATGCTGTTTTAAAAGGATGCTCCACCCCTGAACTGATTAAACAAAAACACAGAATACGCATCACTACCTGAAATTATAATACACATCTATTTGTTTATTATATGCCATTACTGCCAATTTTTTGGAAATTTCCCTTCCTTCCTTCTTCCCTCCCTCCCTTCCTTCCTTCCTCCCTCCCTCCCTCCCTTCCTTCCTCCTTCCTTCCTTCCATCCCTCCCTCCATTCCTCTCTCCCTCCCTCCCTTCCTTCCTTTCTTCTTTCTTCTCATTTTAAACCACATTTGGGTCCCTACCATTTATGCCTTCTGAGAGGTAGGTCAAAGTGTTGCTGAACGATTTCTTGCATTTTCTTAACAAGTCAACTTCTCAGTCATTCATATCACAAATATATATTTTTTGGCCTTTAATTATTTTTTTAACTTTATTTTGCTCATTTAATAAATGAAAATATTTATTTAAAATCTACTGTTTCTCAGCCATATATTTTCTTAAAAAATTATTTATTTACTTTATTTTTCTTTCTTTATACTCCCACTCCCCTAGATGGTTCTCTCATCTGTCTGCTCACTGTTTGCTTGCCTTCTCCAGGAGGCACTGGGAACTGAGCCTGGGACCTCCCATGTTGTAGGCAGGCACCCAACTGGCTGAGCCACGTCTGCTTCCCTCAGCCATCATATTTTAGGTACTGAAAATATAGTAGTAAACAAGATAGACTCAGTTCCCAGCCTCATAGAGCTTACATTATAATGGAAAATAATAGACCATAAACAAACCAAAAAAAAAAAAAAAAAAAGGACAAAATAAATTCATTGAGTTAAAAGTAATAATGCTCTTAACTCCAAGTTCAATGCCTGAATATTTTCAATATCTACTTTGAGCACATAAAGCAGAGGCAGTTAATTTTCTGGAACACTTTATTTCCATTCAGAGCTTAGCAATTACTTAGCTTCACATTATTCTGTCACAAATGATAACTAAATGACCTACCTAAAGAAGCTAGGTAAGCCAACTTAATGGAATTTACAAAGTTAATATCAAATAACTATACTGGTACACATTTGCTTTGGGCCCTACTAGAAAGATACCAAAATGACAAACTTTAAAAGAATGAGGTCCTTGGGAAGAACAGGAAGAGAAGTCATCATCAAAAATTATTAAGACAAAGAAATCAGCCCACAATTTTAACCAAATAAAGCAGGAATGGGGAGTACAAGTTCACAGTTGATGATAGTTCAGGATAATACATTTACTACACTATCACAAATTTGTTTACCCCTTCCCCATCCCATTTTGGGTTAAAAATCCCCCAAGTGCTGGCCTGTGTATTTTTTTATTTTATTTTTTTTTTCTTTTTCCTCAGATGCCAGTTTAATCAAGTTTTTTGCACTATACAGTGATGAGAGAGGAAGATGGTGATTGTTTTCAAGCAAATTCACCAGGCATATGCTCCTCCCTGCCCCAAGGTAAACAGCCTGGGCTTCCAAGAACAGAAACAGGCTGCTTTTCTTCCCTAGGGAAATGGGTTCCTGAGCTCGTAGTACAGGATTTCTGGCAAAATGAACACAAAGGATAGGGCAAACTAGGGAAAGAAGCCAGGAGGTTTTTAAATCCTTCCCAACACAAACTGAATCTGTAGGTATCCCTCCTAAAGGCAATGCCCAAATCCTGGCTGCTCCCACTGGAGACCAAATTGCCTCCCATGGAGACTGACAACATCCATTCCCTAACAGTCACTGATGGGGCAGTGGTGGTTCCCCACCTTCTCCCAGCAGCATGCCCATAAGCTCAGAGGCCTAAGCAGTTGTGGCCACAATACAACAGCTGCAGTCTTCAGGCCAGAGCCTCGAGGGCCTTCCTCATCCCTGGCCCCTCAGCAGCTGGTCTACCTGGCCTCAGGAGAAGGACAGCCCATATGTCCATGGGTATGTGGTGTGGAAGGGGCCAGAATAAGCAACAACAAAGCAAATCAGATGTGGGTTCTGGGGCAACAAGGTGGCAGGACCAGTCAAAGCCCACAGAAGGACCCGTGGGCACTGTGTCTTCCATCAATTTTTCTCTGGTCGGTTTCTGTTCAGGACAGCTTTAAGGGCAAATTCCAGCTTGTCCTTGAGGCTCACAACCTGGGTGTGGTCCTTGCCTAGCAGCTCATCCAGTTTGCAGTCCTCCCGGCGCTCTGAGATGCTCTTCTCCTCCTCTACTGGCTGGGGATCCTCTCCCCGGATGAACCATTCCAGGTGGTAGCCCCCACCCCCACCACGAAGGCCACAGGAAATGTGACATAGGGAGCATAGGTCCATACCACGGGCCACAGCACAGGCCACATGACATCTGCACTCCAGCCTGCACTACTCGGTTGGGACCCCACTGTGCACAGGCTCACCGGGTGCACGGCAGTCGCCGTTCCCAGCGGCCCTCGGGGCCTCCCCTGGCCTGTGTTTTACACTTTGTGGAGACCCAGAGACTTGCTTCCTTGACTGAGCACTCCAGCAGCCTCCATGGATTTGAGACTTGGTAAGATGCGTAATATTGAACTGTATAATGAAGGCTGTTTGGGTAAGACCCTTTGAGCTTTGCAGAATTATCTTTAATGAACCAGACAAGAAGATTGTTAACCAGCCTGATTACTGACAATTTCCCATTACTGTGGCAGGGCAGGCAGATGATTTGAGGATTATCAAGCCGCTGACAAATCCCCTGGGCCCTGGCAGTCTCGTTTACAAGAGAATCAAATCTGTTTATTGCTGATAATAGATGGCATGCCCTCAGGTTTGCTGTAAGTAATATGTGCATCACTCTTTATTTTTTCTTTTAGCAACAGGAGCCAAACTTGGATTCATCCTGATAAACTAGACATTTGGGACATTATAGGATCTAATTGCTCTGAGCTGTTTTTTAATCCTCTCTTGCTAAACCTTTGCATCCTTGCGCACAATAGCAGAAACTACCTTAAGCCAGGAAGGCAAAAGTGTCCATCTCATAGTTTCTGTGGCTGAGATTCTTTAGTGCACTCTTCCACGTTTTTATTTGTTGTTCTAAGAATTACTTAAAATAAAAGAACAAACCAAAGAATCTTAAGCTTCTTGCTGTGATAAATTGAACTCTCCAAAGGCAAAGCCCGTTTCTTCTTTCATCTCTGTATTCCTAGCAACAAGTATTGTAGCTAACATATAGTAGGCTCTCAAAAAGACTGTGGGATTGAATTGTTCATAAACGATCATAATTTTTCTGGTGAAATGTTCTCAGATATCGAAATTTTAGTAGACTACATTTAGAAAACCACATATAGATTAATTTAAATTAGATCTGTAATTCCTTTTGATTTATGTGAAATAAAATGCCATAGGCCAAACTCTAAAACTATGCATGTTAATATTTAATCTTACCCATAATATTGCAATAAATGCGATCATTTTTTAAACATCTCTGCACAAGACAGAATCTCTAAGCATCAGGTATTATTTCAGTTTGCAGTATCTGCCTGTCCCTCAGTCTTTTGTGTACTTCCTAAGTAAGTAGCAGATGAAGTTCTGATACACAAGCGCTGGGCTGGGAGGTAGTTCTGGACATTTCTTCTGGACCATGCACAGTATTCTTGGGCATCTGTTAGTACTGCTTGATGAAGAAGACAATTGTTATGCTCCAACCTCATCCGTTCCCATCTCTACACCTTCTTCATTCTGATTTCCTGCCTAATGAAACAATAGCTAGCCATATGATTTCCAGCATCCAAACAAGGTCCCAAATGGTGGTTTTGTTATTAGTTTACTTTGAATCGGAGGAGTTTTAGAATTCCTCAGGCAAAAATGGCTGAACTGTTATATAACTATTTCTTTTTTTTTTTAATCCCACATTTATTATAATATATGTACTAATATATGTTCATTATAGACAAATCACATACAAAAATAATAAATAGAGGGATGGGGGAAAAGTTAACACCCAAAGTTAACTGTTAATATTCTGATGTCTTCCTTATGGACACATTCTTGGGCATTTTTCTGTGTCTGTGTGTCTGTGGAAGCCTACTACAGCCTGCCATCTTTCCCTGGCACCCACACGTAAACCCTGTGCTTGGGACCAGATGTGTCAGCCTGGTTCCTGGGACGGGATGATAAATGTGGCTGACTCTGCCCGCACAGGCCTTTCCTTGTTGCCCTGAGCTCATATACAAGTTCCCAGACTAAGTATGTAAGTTTCATGGCTCCTGGCCCACCCCACTGCTCAATCTGATCCGGCAGGGAGAGAGCAGCTTCCCTCTCCTATGGCACACAAGAGGGGTGCACCCCGATCATCTGAGGGCACTGGCCATGGATTGAGACCCTCTGGCCATGGGGTCCCACGCCTACTGGTGAAGCTTACCTTGCTCCGTCTAGTCTCGGTGTGAGTAAACATTGTTCCACCCAGCACCTGTGTGAGTGGTGCTTTGCTGATGACACTGACACCGGCAAAGCACGGGGTGGGTTGGGACCCTAAGGCTGTTCCTGGCAGGAGGCATTGGTACGCTTTTGTTACCCTCCCTGCAGTGAGACCCCCTCCCCCAGAAGTGATAACAGGTGTCTCTCTTTGGGACAGTTTGTCACAGTGAGCAGGGTGCCAGGGCGCCAACAGTGTGACAGTGTTTTTCTCTTCCTCTCTCTCTAGATTGATGATAAATAGATGATAGATGGAGAGAGACATAGAGGGATATACACATACATACACATGTGTGTATACACATACACAAATACAGGGTTCTTTACAAAAATAATACCACATATACGTACTGCTTTTCTTGTTCTTTGTTTGTTCTTAATTTTATTCTGGCTCATTTATTTTCCACCAAAACCCTTGGAGGTAAACCTCATCATCTCCATTTTACAATGAAGGAAATGAAGGTTTGAAGGATTAAATTATTTCCAAAAATCACACAGCCAATAGGTTATGGGGCTGAGACCCAGACAAAAGTCCATCCACCCCATCTTCATATCACATACCTCTCCCATTAGATCATACTGCCCAGGTCAGGCAAGTCAGGGTATGCTGTTGTAACACAGGGGTCACTCTGCATCACATTCCAAAAGAGCCCTTGTCCATTCACTTGCTCTAGTCTACTATAATCAACCCAGAATTAAATATAAGTGACAGCCCCGCACGGAGCCTACAACATCTCTCCTCAGCCAGCAGCAGAAAGCCCAAAGCCTTCACTCTCATGTCATTCCAGATGATAACCTATCTGTCTCTATCTACCTACCTACCTATCTATCTTTATCTGCCCACCTATCCATCCATCCATATACACACATATAAGCATATGTATATTTTATATATGTGTATTCACATGTATTTATACATGTGTGCATATATGCACATATATACATGTGCACACACATATACACACACACATAAACATGCATGCACACACACACCTATCTCCAAAAGCAGAAGGCAAACTCTTGGAGAGGAAAGCTCACATCTTAGTATCTCTCAGAGAATATAGCAATATACTTTATACCAGGAGGGTTTTAAATAAATCACTGGTGAATGAATGAATGATATTGTATATTTAGAATGAAAGAATCATGAGGGTTTAAAAGAATAACATAAGCATAAGCTCATAGTTAATAAGGAATGAGACTCATTTTTAAAATACCATGATCTATTACTACAATTACAAAATAATGGGAAAATATTCTTACAATTTAACATTGAACTATAACATGAGTTTAAGAGTTGTCCAAATCACTCAGCCTCTGCATGAGTTTTTAGAGTGTTTTAATTTTTCTTCAAGTACCTACAGACTCATAACTCTTCTTCTTTTAGGCCAAACCTGGTTGCATTTAAGAACCTCACTGTCAAGAAAATCCCTAAAAACCATATACATACACACACACACATATATATCATACAACTTGCCAGTTTGGGCTCATCAGCTTTTTGCCTGATGCATGGAATTTGCTTGTAGTCTGGATTTACTTAAGTACAATCCACTAAAGCCCTGTTGATTTTATATATATAACTTTTTAAAACTTAATTCTGTTAGAGAAGTTGTAGGTTTACAGAAATACCATGAATAAAATATATAAAATGCAGAGTTCCCATTTACCACCCTATTGTTAACAACTTGCATTAGTGAGTATATTTGTTGTGGTTCATGAAAGAGCACTTCTATACCTATACTATTAACTATATCCATCGTTAACAATAGGGTTCATCGTGTTGTACAATCCTATGTTTTTTCTTTTAATTTTTATTCTAGTAGCATATATATGGCCTAATATTTCCCCCTTTAACCACATTCACATATATAATTCAGTGCTGTTAATTACATTCACAATGTTGAGCTACCATCACCACCATTCGTTACCAAAACTTTACAATCAACCCCAAAAGAAATTCTGTACAATTTAAGCATTAATTTCCATTCTTTACCCTCAACCCAGCCTCCGATAGCCTATAGATTCTGATTTTATGGGTTTGTTTATTCTAATTATCTCCTGTCAGTGAGATCATAAAATATTTGTCCTTTTGTGTCTGGTTTATTTCACTTAACATGATGTTTTCAAGTTTCATCCATGTTGTCACATAAGTCAGAACTTCATTCCTTTTTAATGCTGGATAATACTCCATTGTATGGTTATATCACATTTTGTTTATCCATTCATCAATTGATGGACACTTGGGTTGCTTCTATCTTTTTGCAATTGTTAATAGTGCTGCTATGAACATTGGTGTGCAAATGTTGAAAGTCAAAAGAATTGAAAATCCCTGCTTTCAACTCTTTTAAGTATATACCTAGAAGTGGGATTGCCAGATCATATGGTAATTCTGTAGTTTATCTGAGGGACGGCCAAACTGTCTTCCACAAAGGCTGTACCATTTTACGTTCCTACCAGCAATGAATGAGTGCTCCTGTTTCTCCATGTCCTCTCCAAAACTTGTAATTTTCTTTCTCTTTTTTTGAATAGTACTATTCTAGTAGGTGTGAAATGGCATCTCATTGTGTATTTCCCTAGTGGCTAATGATGTTGAGCATATTTTCATGTGCTTTTTAGCCATTTGTATGCACGCTTTGGAGAAATGTCTATTCAAGTCTTTTGCCCATTTTTAAATTGGGTTGTTTGTCTTTTTAAAGTTGTGTTGTAAGTACATATTGCTTTAAAACTTGCTTTTCTCCCTCTCAATAAATCACTGAAACATGCATTTTCAGTGATATTGTAAAATCCCAACATAAATGAGGATATTCAGACTTTTGGGGGAAAAAAAGAGACAAAATACATATGTGAAAATACTAAAGACTGTCATGCCAGAGAAAGTGCCTATGCAAGCCATGAAAATGAGTTTGGAATATTAGAAAATTAATTCCTCTAATTCAAACTTTTTTACTCTGGTAAACTCTGAAAAGTGTTTTCTAGACCATAAAATTTTATAGAATACAGCTGGGAAATTCTATTTTCATGCAGTCCTAAGCTTAAAGTTTGCAAAATCTAATTTTTACTTCTTTTCCTTTCTTTTTCTTCTTAAGCTTTTTAATTTAACTTATTGACCCCAGCATTTTAGCTACATTCATTGCTAGGATCAAATCATTATACTTTTCAAAAGCGTCCCTTCACCCTGAGGTCAAACTAATGTGAAAGATGAGGAAGTTATAAAAAGACTGAAATCTAGAACAACCATAACCCCGATGTACTTTATCCAAATTTTTATTACTTTGAAGTGTGCTGAATTCAGAAAGAATGCAGAGCTTCTATTTTCCAGCCAGAGAAACCACACACACAAAAAAGAAGAAAAAAACTTTCTCTGCCTTATTTCTTTAGTCAATCTCTCAATCCAAAAAGAGGAAGTGGGGGAGGATACAAGTCAATTCAATAAAAAACTGTTGTCATTGTTTATTGAGAAAAAAACTGCTTGAGATTTTTCCCCCAAAGAGTGAAACAAACAGACAAACAAACAAACATTCACAAAGTTCCCTGGCTCAGTTTACTTGCCGACGAGAAATTGTTCAACATTTATTTTGTAAAAACCTCTTGTTTGTATAGAGGGAAAGCAGGGGGCAGGCTAAATTTGGCATGCAGTTGGACAATGCTTTACAGTCTGGAATTGCCCATTCTTGTCCGACTTCTGAAAAATTCTCAAGGTCCACGAACTGTGTTCCACAAAAATAGTCCAAAATGAGGGTTGGATAGATGGGGTGTGACCAGACAACGGAGGACTTTAAACTCCCGGCAATGGAATTTAGACTTTACTCTCTGTGTGGTAGCTGAGTAGATGGCTCTAATTACTTTCCGCCTCCCCGCTTCCACACCGTGGCCGCGCCTCCTTTTCTCTTGACTTTGAACTTGGCAAACGAGTATGTGTCAGTCTGGCCTCCCGGCCTAAAGAGGTCTCGCGTGATTCTGCATGTCCTCACGCGCTGGCGAGGCCCACAGTGCCGGGGCTGAGAGGCGGTGGCGCCAGCGGCCTCACGATTGCTGTGAGAAACGGCGCCAGGCGGCACAGCCCAGCTCAGATCCAAGCTTCAGTCGCCGCGCAAGCTCAGGAGCGATAATAAACAAGCTTTGAGTTTTCCAGGGCTCTGTTATGTAGCATTTTTGTGGTACTACAAATTGATACATATTTTTAAGCGAAAGAGTCACCATATAAGAAAACAACCAAAACAAAACCCTGGGTTTCAGGGAGTTTAACGTGCCGTGTGTACAGGATGGACTGAACAGGGGAACAGACAGGGCAGTAGTCCCTATGTTAGGTGAGCAATCCAGGAACAAGTGAGGCGACAGTGGGTATGAGAAGGAAGCGCAGAAGAAGGAAGAGGTCTACAAAGCATTGGCTGTGAGGATGAAAGATAAGGCTGAGTCAATGGAAGATGACACCAAATTTTCACACCTGGGGACTGAGGAAATGGTGGCTTTGAACTTTGGACATGATTTTAGGAAAAATGATGAGCTGAGGTTGTGCCGTGGTGCATTTGAAGTGACAGAAGTATAAGCAAGTGGCAATGTGGTGGAGTGGAAAGAGAACTGGCTTTAAAATAGACCAACCTGGTTGCTGATCCTGACATGACCTCTTACTGGTTTCCAAGTAACTTAAACTCTCTAAGGCCGAGTGTCCTCCTCTGTAACCTTCCTCAGAGGCTTATGAGGATTTTTGGAAAGATATGACAGGCAGGAGGTGAGGTGGACATCGGCATCGGTGTTTGGTCTGCCCAGAATCTTTCCTTTTGGGAATGCCCCTCCCATAACTGGTTTGCTTTCGGAAAACATTCTTCTCCCTGGTTTTCCTGCCATGTTTCAGATCATTCCTTTTGAAGGCAATATGGGTCATATATAGTAGCAAGAGCAAAAATGTTGGAGCTGGACAAAACTGCATTGAAATCCCAGCTCTGCCATTTACAAGCTGTGTGACCTTGATCTTTGCAAAGTTTTGCCTTCTCTGTAAATTTGGGATAATAATGATTATGCCTAGCACACAGGTTGTTTTAAGGAATAAATAAGGTAATTTATGCAAAGCATAAAAAGCATAAGACCCTGTTACCTAGTAGGTAAATGTCAGTTCCTCTATTCTCCTAAGAGTTTTCCATCCACCCCTTAGGAGATATTAGTGACTCTCAGTTCCTTTTTTTCTTTCACTCTATTCTCTCTCCCCAAACAGTGTTACCACACATGAGGCTTTCACTATCATTTACTTACACAGTCATGACTTTCATGTCTATGTATTCCTCCTCGACCTCTCTTCTAACCTAAAAAGGGGTCTGACATTACCTGACTACCTGCCACACCCAGAACCCCCTTCTGAACCACACAGCCTTAAGCAGTTTCTTACCTGTATCTCCATGTGTCCTGGCCACAGCTCATTGGGCCAGGGATTGGTTCTTGATCAAAAGCTGCCATCTCAAGATGGTGGTCTAGAAAGACACAGGACACTCTTCTCTCCAGAAAAATAGTTAGAACATAGGCTGAAACAGCATGGAAAAAGATCTTCGAAGGTTTAGGACATCAGGTGAACGCTGGACACTACCCAGAGGGGAAAGGGACAAAGGAGGGGAATCTTGAGGACACAATTGGACTGATTGTTGAGGACTCAGAGGGGAATGGAAATATTTCTGGCCCCGGGGGAAAGGGAGGGCCCTGCCATAGAAGGCTGGAGAACTGTCACTGAGAAAGTTTAAATTACAAGGCTCTTAGCCTCCAGGTAGGAAGCTCTACCACATTGTGTTGCAACAAATACACTGAACTCAGAGCTGAACTCAGGCACTGAACTCAGAGCTGCCAAAGAGTGCCATCTGCTGGCAGACCAATGAAGCGCATGTGAGAAAATAAAAAGTAAGAGAGGCATTTTCCAGCTTTTATAGCTTCTCTCCCCAAGGCCCTAGGAAGCTGGTTTGCAACCAATTACTGGGTCCAGAGCTCAGTTTTGAGCAACTAGTAGAGACAATCCTAACAATCCAGGTTGAGCCAAGAATCAAAAAGCAGTGGTAGGGGGGCGGGTGTGGCTCAAATGGTTGGGTGTCTGTCTGCCATATGGAGGGACCTGGGTTCGATCCCCGGGACCTCCCAATAAAATAAAAAATATACATATAGAAGGCACATGGGCTGCCAGGCTCTGTGTGCCGGTGAGCCGCCAAGGTCCCGGGAGCCATACAGCAAGATGATGACGTAACAGGGGAGAGACAAGACGAGATGCTCCGAAAGCTCTGAAAACCAGGAACCAAGGTGGCGCAGGTGGCAGAACACCTCTCTCCTACATCGGAGGTCTCCAGGATCGAATCCTGATGAAGACTGGAGGAGAAGGATGAGAAGAGATGTCAGGAAACAGACACAGAGAATTGCCCAGCAAATGGACACAAAAACAGCAAATGGGGAAGGGGGGATTTAAAATGGACAAAGTAAATAAATTAAAAAAAAAAAAAAAAAAAAAGCAGTGGTAACACACATCTTCCCGCCATTAAATCCCTACAAAAGAGAAAGAAATTGAGCATCTGAGTAAACTACATCCTAATCAGATGCCTAGACATCAGCAAAAGATTACAAGCCATACTAAGAAAATGGAAGACATGGCCCAAGAAAAGGAATATATCAAAGCTCTAGAAGAGACACAGCATTTGAAGAGGAGGGAAAATTATCTAACATATTTTATAAAGCTAACATCACCCTAATACCAAAGCCAGATAAAGATACTACAAGAAAAGAAAATGCAAAAATCCTCAACAAAATACTTGCAAATGGAATCCAACAGCATATCAAAAAACTTACACATCATGGCCAAGTGGGATTTATTACTGGTATACAAGGCTGGTTCAGCATAAGAAAATCAATCAATGTAATATACCACATTAACAAATTGAAGGAAAAAAACATACGATCATCTCAATCGATGCAGAAAAATCCATTCAACAAAATCCAGCACCCTTTTTTTTGGTAAAAACACTTCAAAGGAGAGGAAGAAAGGAAAATTCCTCAAAATGATGAAAGGCATATATGAAAACCCACAACCAACATTGCACTCAATGGGGAAAGGTTGAAAGCTTTCTCCCTGAGATCCAGAACAAGATAAGGATGCCCACTGTCACCAGTGTTATTCAATATTGTACTAGAACTTCTAGCTAGGGCAATTAGATAAGAAAAAAAAAAAATTAAAGGCATCCAAATAGGAAAAGAGAAAGTAAAACTCTCACTGTTTGCAAATCCTGTATTTAGAAAATTCTGAATTATCCACGACAAAGCTACTTGAGCTAATAAAAGAGTTCAGCAAATTGACAGGATACAAGATCAACACACAAAAATCAGTAATGTTTTTGTACACTAGTTGTACCAGTTTGATATTATTGATGAATTCCAAAAAGAAATATTGGATTATGTTAGTAAACTGGTTTTTTCCTCTGGGCATATTAGAGTGTATTGGATTCAGAGGTTTTACTTTTACTTGATTAAATAATGATTAAGGCTTTGATTGGGCCACATCAGTAGGATGTTGCATCCCTGTCCCCTTGGTGGGCACGGACTCACAGAGAAACCCCACCGCAGAGAAGGAAGTTTGGAGTTTTAATGCTGGAGCCAGGGGAAGTAAACACACAGAGGAGCTTGGTCATGAGGAAGGAGAGAAGGCCCCGGGAAAAGAGACTAGCCATTTGCCTGATAGTCTACAGCTGGCTTTGTGGAGAGAGGCAAGCCCCAGGAAGAGAGGAACCCAGGAAGACTGAACTCTCACAGACGTCAGCAGCCATCTTGCTCCAACACGTGGCAATAAACTTTGGTGAGGGAAGTAACTTATGCTTTATGGCCTGGTAACTGTGGGCTTCTACCCCAAATAAATACCCTTTATAAAAGCCAACAGATTTCTGGTGTGTTGCATCAGCACCCCTTTGGCTGACTAGTACACTAGTACCGAACAATCAGAGGAGGAATAAGGGAGAAAATTCCATTTACAATAGCAACAAAAGGACTCAAATACCTAGGAATTAATTTAACCAAAGAAGTACAGGATCTATACGCAGAAAACTACAAAACAATGCTAAAAGAAATCAATGAAGACCTAAACAAATAGAAAGACATTCTGTGTTCATAGATTGGAAGAATAAATATCATGAAGATGTCAATCTTACGCAAAGTGATTTATAGATTCAATGCAATACCAATCAAAATTCCAACAGCCTACTTTACAGGATTAGAAAAGGCAATTACCAAATTCATTTGGAAAGTAAAGGGCACCTGAATAGCCAAAAGCATTGAAAAAGAACGATGTGGGAGGAATTTCACTGCCTGACCTTGAAATATATTACAAAGCTACAGTGATCAAAACAGCATGGTCTGGCATAAAGATAGACACATCGATAATTGTAATAGAATTGAGAATCCAGAAATAATCCCTCATCTATATGGTCAATTGGTTTTTGACAAACCTACCAAGTCCATGTTAACGGGACAAAACAGTCTCTTCAACAAATGGTGTTGGGAGAACTGGCTATCTATAACCAAAAGAATGAAAGAGGACCCCTATCTCCCCCTATACAAAAATCAACTCAAAATGGATCAAAGACCTAAATATAAAAGCCAGGACCGTAAAACTATTAGAAGAAAATGTAGGGAAACATCTTAAAGACCTTGTGGTAAGTGATGGTTTATTGGATCTTATACCCAAAGCACATGCAAAAAAAAAAAAAAAAAAAAAAAAAGATAAATGGGACCTCCTCAAAATGAAACACTTTTGAATTTCCCAGGACTTTGTCAAAAGGGTGAGAATGCAGCTGACTCAATGGGAAAAAAAATTGGAAATCACATGTCAGATAAGGGTTTAATATCTAGGATATATAATGAGATGTTACAACTCAACAATAAAAAGACAAATGACCCAATTATAAAATGGGCAAAAGACCTGAATAGACATTTGTCCAAAGAAGAAATACAAATGGCAAAAAAAAAAAAAAAAAAAAAAAAGAGAAAAGAAAAGAAAAAATGCTCAACATCAGTAATGATTAGGAAAACGCAAATCAAAACTACAAAGAGAGGGGTCTGTGCTGTGCACGCGTGGAGTGAGAAGCTTGGGACATCTATCTGCGCGGATCGGCGGCGTGGACCGAATGGTGGAGATTCGGAACATAGAAAGAAGCAAGGAAATAAAATAAGAAGAAAAACTGCCAAAGTGAAAACTTAACTCACACGCAGAACCAACAGCTAAATAAAATTCTAGAGCATAGAGAAAAGCTAATCAACTGAACAAACCCATCAAGATAATATTGACCAGAGGGCAACAGAAAAATACAAATGACTCTGAGAAACTGGAAAACATGGACCAGTCCAGTGCACAAAATAAAAACCAGGAAGCAATGCAGTACATCGAACAA
>JAKSZT010054334.1:5497915-5515041 GCA_026826555.1 Tolypeutes matacus
AAAAAATGCTCAACATCACTTGCTATCAGGGAAATGCAAATCAAAACTACAATGAGATACCATCTTACACCCATCAGAATGGCAGCTATTAAAAAAACAGGAGACACTAAATGTTGGAGAGGATGTGGAGGAATAGGAACCCTCATCCACTGCTGGTGGGACTGCGGTATGGTCCAGCCACTGTGGAGGACAGTTTGGCGGTTCCTCAGAAAACTAGCAATAGATCTTCCGTATGATCCAGCAATTCCACTGTTGGGTATATACCCAGAAGAACTGAAAACAAAAATACAAACAGATATATGCACACCAATGTTCATAGCGGCATTGTTCACCATTGCCAAAAGTTGGAATCAGCCCCGGTGCCCATCAACAGACGAATGGATAAGCAAAATGTGGTACATACATACAATGGAATATTACTCAGCTGTAAGAAGGAACAAAGTGCTAACACATGGAATAACGTGGATGAATCTTGAAGACCTTATGTTGAGTGAAGCAAGCCAGGCACTGAAGGATGAACAGTATATGACCTCACTGATCTGAACTGAGGAAAGTGAGCAGTCTCTGAGAACCATTGTCTGAAAGATAGGTTAACAAAGGAGAGTAAGAGAAGAGCAGGCTTTGAGCCATCACCCATATGGACATAATCTATGGTAAAGGGATAGAGTGTGGTTGCATGTTGGGGGATGGGGCAGATGAGTGGTGGTGTTCCTGGGTTTGGTGGTGCAGCACTGGGGGGTGGGTGGATTAGGAAGGGCTGGTTCAAATCCCCAGGGCATGTAACTGTGAATCTTGACAGTCCATGGGTTGGGAGAGGGGGGGTATCACGGGCCCTGGGGGGCTGGGGAGAAGGGAACAGTCAAGATCTAATGGGTTGTTTGGTGGTCATGGGGAAGGTTTTTCATTACCTTACAGTAATGGACACAGGACATGGTAAATATCATCAAAATTATTAAACTGTATCATCTAAATTGTAAACTATACTGTAAATCACTGACAAAAAAAACAAAACAAAACAAAACAAAAACTACAAAGAGAGGGAAGCGGCTGTGGCTCAATCAGTGGGGCTCCCGTTTGCCATATGGGGGGCCCCAGGTTCGGTTCCCGGGGCCTCCTGGTGGAGGCGGGCCCGCCCGCACGGCATGGTTGGCTGACCCAGCGAGCATGAGCAGCAAGGGGGGGATAAATGAATAAATAAATAAAATCTTAAAAAAAAAAAAACTACAATGAGATACCATTTCACACCTATGAGAATGGCAACTATTAAAAAGACAGAAAACTACAAGTGTTGGAGAGGATATGGAGAGATAGGAACACTTATTCACTGTTGGTGAGAATGCAGAATGGTGCAGCAACTGTGCAGGACTGTTTGGCAGTTCCTAAAGAAACTTAATTAGACTTGCCTTGTGACCCTGCAATACCACTACTGAGTATATACCCCTGAAGAACTGAGAGCAGTGACACGAGCAGACATTTGCACATCAATGTTCATAGCAGCATTATTCATGATTGCCAAAAGTTGGAAACAACCCAGGTGTCCATCCACAGACGAATGGATAAACAAACTGTGGTCTATTCACATGATGGAATATTATGCATCTGTAAGAAGAAGTAAAATTGTAAAGCATATGACAACATGGATGAACCTGGAGGACATTATGTTGAACAAAGCAAGCCAGACACAAAAGGACAAATACTGTATGATTGCATTACTATGAACCAAATACATTGTGTAGCATATTGTATGATTTTTAAAAAATTTATAAGTATACAGTACATTTAATTGAGAAATGTATGTTTTTATTCAAAAAAAATTTTTTTTTAAGCTGCCATCTCTAGACTGGCCATGGTGCAAAACTCCACCCAAATAAGTGAGCTCTGTAATGAAAAGTGACACTGGAAGACCCAATCATATCCTTTCTGTGGGCTCTTTGAATGTGAGATGGAGAGGAACTAGATATTGGCAGCCAGAACTGAATGAAAGTAAGGCAAGAGAGTATGCAGATACCTGAAGGCAATCAATAATAGGGGTAAGCAGAGTTTCAGACCAATCTAGATCTATCCGCCAAGCTGACTATAAGAGAACTCCTGGATGAATGAATACATACATACACACACACACACACATGCACACACACACATACATATATAGATACATACAAGTAGGGGATAAAGAAGATGGGACAAGTAAAGAAGCAGCTGGAAAGGCAGGAAGAGAATTTAGACAGTGCATTGCCACAGATGACAATGGACTCAAGTGTTGGTTCTCAGTGGGTGTGTAGCAAATGATTAACTTTGCCCGATTAAATGTATAGCCGTTGCCTAGCTCCATGGAAGCAACTGCCAAACCCTTGGACTACCCCACCTGATAAGAGTGTCTTTGTTTACCTGGGAGGCTTGGGCCAAACCAGATAGTCTATTCTAACAATGTGATTTATGGTGGGGGTCTTGGGACATCCTACCTTATCGACTTGACCTTTGGAGGAGCTAGAGATTAAGCTACACGACCAACCCCCACTAAAAATCCTGGACACCAAGGCTTGGGTGAGCTTCCTGGTTGGCCATACCCCATGCATATTATCATATATGTTTGCTGGAGAAATAAGTGCTGTCTGCATGACTCCACTGGGAACAGATAACTGGAGCTTGTGCCTGGTCTCTCCTGAACTCTGCCCTATGCACCTCTTCCCTTTGTTGATTTTCATCTGTATTCTTTTGCTGTAATAAAACATAACCATAAGTATAATGGCTATTCTGAGTTTCCTGAGTCCTTCTAGCGAATTATTGAACTTGAGAGTGGTCTTGGGGAATCCCAAATTACAGTTGGTGTCAAATCAATACCTTGTTAAAACCCAGACTGCTGGGCTCCAGTAAGTCTGGAGCCGGGCCTGAGAATTTGCATTTCTAACAAGTTTGCATTTCTAACAAATTTGCATTTCTAACTGCTAGTCTGGGGAACATATTTTGAGAACCACCAGAATTTCAAGAAGTGAATGGCTAAGTCAGATGCTTGGCATGAAACAATGGACAGATTGAGAAAATTTCTTTGTTGTCAGTCCAGTTAGCAATTTCCAGATTTTGCTGCTTCCTGACCCCTGGAAAAAAAATACAAAAGATATTTTCCTTTCCCCTGGGAAATTACCCCTTGTCAAACTCTGCAGGTAGGATGTGTGGGTTCTCTTTGTTAAATCTATTGTCACTCTACCCTGGCATCCAGTCCTGACTAGGAGAATGGTCTAAGCTGGTTAATGGGTCATAGACAATCTACCTCTCTCAGAATCCTGCACCTTCAACTAAAACTGATCTCAGGTGAAAAGCATTCAGTGGTCTGAATACAAATTTCAAAAGAAACTAAAAATAATCAAAATCACTTTGAAAGGAGATTAAAAAGTCATCTCCTAAAAACAGCTATTATTTGTCCATCATCTAGGTTAGAGTCAAATCAGGACCTAGGAGGTGAAAGGCTTTAGAGCTCCCTCAGATGGATATTTTTATTTCAATTCTTTCCCCACTTTAGAGTACAGTTCATTACTCACTGGGTATGGGACATTATTGGTGGCCTACCCAAGACTTTACCCCTCTCTCCTTCCTAATCAAAACTAGATTTTTCCAAAAGCATTGTAACTGATATACTTATGAATAAAAATAGTAGAGCCAAGATGGGGAAGACCCTGCCTATGTGGTTATTCCTTATGCACAACGACTGGTACGTGGGTAATTCATAGAATATGCTCTTAAAATGCTTACAGCAATGGGAAATCCAGGCAAAGCAACACGCTTTCAAAATATGGGGACTTCAGAAGACTGCGTACTGTCTTGGCACTTCTCAGCTAATTAGAATTTGCTAATTATCTGCTTTCATAGCTGTTACCCATTAGATTGTGAAGGTTAACTTTAAAAAAAAAATCTATGTAACCATCTTAAGCTCTTAACAAAAAACCTAACACATAATAGGCAATCAAATTGAATAAACAGGTTTCAAATATTTCAAACATGTTTGTTTTGCTAAATGCTTTTTCTGTCAAACTGGAGCTGTTATATGCCTATGCAATAGAACGAACACTAAAACAATGAGGAGCAAGGAAGGAACATATGTTAGTTTCCCCAGCTCTGAACTGAGGAACTGGACACAGAGCTTGAGGGGCTTGGCTAGCACCACACAACTGCGAGGGATCAAGCTGGGACCATGTTTCGGGTTTTGGCCACAGGTGGGTTAAATAAAGCAACATGGCAAAGGCTGAAGCATAAAACACCGGGATGTTCACAGAGGGTCTTTGTTCCCCTCGGGATACAGAAGTGGATCAAGTGGGGGTCAATTGGCCTATGGAGGGACAGCTAATGGGATGACTTCAGCTCAGCCCAGGAAAGACAGGTTGGACCATTCCCACAGGGATTTTTAGTTCAGGCTGCAGTCAGGGATTTAGTGACAGATTTCTTCTCATCCTTCCCTGCCCCACAAAGTTGGACGGGAACTCAAGGAGAGCTCTGTGGATCCATTTACATAAATGCAAAATAGCTATGCCAGGAAAAATTGTCAAAGATGTGGAAACCGGCAAAAAGATTATTGGTGTCCTTTCAGTGGAAGGCTGGATGTTATCCAGCAGACTCTCTGGGGTTGCCAGATTCTATAGAGGTGTGTGTGCACCTTTGATTGTCCTTGATTGGGCTATTTTACAACTGTGTAGAAATAGAAGTAAACGTAAAAAATGGATAGTCAGACAAATGTTTCCTCTCCATAGAAATGCAGATGATTTCTGCTCATGATAATGCAAAATGATAATGCAAAAGAATTTTGTCCAGTAGAGAATAAATATCTCTATAAGTCAAAACTTCATTTGGGGGGAGCAGAATGTAGCTCAAGTGGTTGAATGCGTGATTCCCATGTACGAGGTCCTGGGTTCAATTGCAGGTATCTCCATTAAAAAAAAAAAAAATCATGTGGCTTGTTTTATTTTCCTTGCACAATTATTTATTTATTAAGCAGTTTTATTGAGAGATATTCACATACCATACGATCTAGCCAAAATGTATAATTAATGACTTTTAGTATAATCACAATGTTGTGCATTCATCACCACAAAAAATTTTAGAACAATTTAATTACTCCAAAAATAAAAACTCACCTCTTAGCATTCCTTCCCTAGCCCTACATAACCACTAATCTAATTTCATCTTTGTAAACTGATTTCTATTTACATTTTATATAAATGGAATCATACAATATGTAGTACTTTGTCTGATTTCTTTCACTTAGCATAATGTTTTTTTGTCTTATATTAATATTTTGTAGTATTAACATACATTTGTTCAGCTTCAAAGAAAAATGGTCTTATATATGCAATTTTACCCATATTCATATTTCACATGTGGTTTAACTATGCTATACAGTCCCATGTTACATTTTTTAGCTTTCCTTTTAGTAGTATTCATGACCTTAGACTTGCCCTTTAAGCCACTTTCATACCCACATAACAGTACTGCTAGTTACAAACATATGTTGGGCTTTCACCTTTTCTATTCATTTCCAGATTAACACACGCCCTTTTTACCAATTCTGCACAAGTTAACTCTAAGTTTTCCATTCTCTAAACTCATTCTATTTTCTGGTGACCCATATTCAAGATAGTAACTCCATGAGATTACACAATATATTTAGTTCATAGTGGCACAATCATACAGTATTTGTGCTTTTGTGTCTGGCTTGCTTTGCTCAACATAATGTCCTCCAGGTCCATCCATGTTGTCATAGGCTTTATGACTTCATTTCTTCTTACAGATGCATAATATTCCATCGTGGGAATACAACACAGTTTATCCATTAATTGGTTGATAGACACCTGTGACAGTCTTCCACAGTAGCTGTAACATTCTACATTTCCAACAACAGTGAATAAGTGTTCCTATCTCTCCACATCCTCTCCAACACTTGTAGTTCCCTTTTTTTAAAATAGAGGCCATTCTGATAAGTATGAAATGATATCTCATTGTACTTTCAATTTGCATTTCCCTAATCACTAGTGATGGTGAACATTTTTTCATGTGGATTTTTTTTTTTTTTTTTGCCATTTGTATTTCTTCTTTGAACAAATGTCTACTCAAGTCTTTTGCCTATTTTTTAATCAGGTCTTTATCTTTTTATTGTTGAGTTGCAGCATCTCTTTATATATCGTGGGTATTAAACCCTTATTGGACATGTGATTTTCAAATATTTTCTCCCATTAAGTTGGCTGCCTTTTCACCCTTTTGACAAAGTCCTGTGAGGTGCAAAAGTGTTTAATTTTGAGGAGGTCCCATTTATCTATTTTTTTCTTTTTTTGTGTGTGCTTTGGATGTAAGTTCCAAAACCACCACCTACCACAAGGTCTTGAAGATGTTTTCCTACATTTTCTTCTAGTAGTTATATGGTTGTTGTTTTTATATTTAGGTCCTTGGTCCATTTTGAGTTGATTTTTGTATAGGGAGTGAGATAGGAGTCCTCTTTCATTCTTTTGGTTATGGATATCCAGTTCTCCCAACACCATTTGTTGAAGAGACTGTTTTGCCCCATCATTATGGACTTGGTAGATTTGTAAAAAAACAGTTGGCTGTGGAAAGGCTTTAAAAGCATAATTAAGGAGGATTGTGAGAAGATTGTGATGGGTTAACAGGCAGAGCTCAATGCTCTCAAACAATGGAGGAAGAGCCAAAAGCTGTTGGGGGGACCTGCTGTGGGAGTCAGCAGACCAGAACAGTGCTACACAACTCCCAGGAGGGTGAGGGACAGAGAGACAAGAATCTGAAACTACAAATGTTAGTTGCCAAGCCCCTGTGGTGGCCAGGAAGGGCTCCCCTCTCCCACCTCCAAGATATTAAGCTGAGGTAAAACCCCTGGCCCACTGCAGCCAACTGAGTGGGGGAACAGACAACTTCCTTCCTCTCAGCTGTTTCACGGGAACAGGGAGGGGGAGTCAGGGGGCTTTTTGTCAATGAATTCAGCCAGCAGAGTCTGCTTTGAATCTCCATTCTGGAGATTCAACAAAGGAACACCGGAAAGCCCAGACTGAAACACCTCTGTGGACAGGTGCATTGATGAATGCCATCTGCTGGCTGGTCTGGAAATTGCAAGAGCAAAAACTGTATCTTACCCCTGGAAGAATATCTGCGCTCCAATAGTGAGTCCCTGGCCTGATTTTGATAACTTAAGCCAGGCAATTTTAAAGACTTAAAATAAGTTGAACCAAATTCCAAAGAAGAGCTATGAAAAGCAAAACAACAACAACAACAAAACCACTAGGCAAAGAAGAGAAATTGGCCATCAGAGTAAATTCATATTCAGATGCCCAGACATCAGCCAAAAACTACAAACCATACTGGGTAACAAGAAGAGATGGCCCAGCCAACAGAACAAACCAAATACCCTGAAGAGATATATATTTAAGACAATCAATCAGTGGTAACCACACAACTCTCCTAAATCACTTCAAAGAATTTAAAGAAAATATGGCTAAAGATATAAAGGATATTAAAGAGACACTGGGTGAGCATGAAGAACAATTTGAAAGCCTGCAAAGAACAGGAACAGACCTTATGGGAATGAAAGATATGATGGATGAGATTAAAAATACATTAGAGGCACATAAGAGCAGATTTGAATTGCTTGAAGACAGAATTAGTGATTTCAAAGACAGAACATCTGAACTGGAAAAGATAGAACAGAAAGAGAAGAGAATGCAAAAAATAGAACAGAGTCTCAGGGAATTGAATGACGATGTAAAATGCACAAACATTCATGTTATTGGTGTTCCAGAAAGAGAAGAGAATGGAAAAGGTGCAGAAAGAATTTTTGAGGAAATATGAATGAAAACTTCCCAACCTTTATGAAAGACATAAATATCAATATCCAAGAATGACAATGCACCCCAAACAGAATAAATCTGAATAGACCTACCCCAAGACACCTACTATTGAGAATAACAATTATCAGAAATAAAGAGAAGTTTCTGAAAGCAGCAAGAGAAAAGCAAAGCATCACATAAAAGGGAAATTGATAAGATTAAGTGCTTCTCATCAGAAACCATGGAGGCCAGAAGAAATTGGTATGATATATTTAAGGTACTGAAAGAGAAAAACAGCCAGCCAAGAGTTCTGTATCTGGCAAAACTGGACTTAAAAAATGAGTATAAGTTCAAAGTCTTCGCAGATATACAAAAATTAATAGAATATGTTACCAAAAGACCAGAATTACAAGAGATACTAAAGGGAGTGCTGCAGCCTGAAAGGAAAAAGCAAGGGTGAGAGATTTGAAGAAGAGTTTAGAAATTAAGATTATTAAGAAGGGTAAACTAAAGGGTAAGAAGACAGGCAATAGAACAATATGACAACAGAGAGCCAAAGGACAAAATGGATGAAGTAAGTAATGATTTCACAGTAATAACATTGAATGTTAATGGATTGAACTCCCCAATCAAAAGACATAGCCTGATTGAATGGATTAAAAAAACATGAGCTGTCTATATGTTGTCTACAAGAGACCCACCTCCAATGTAAGGACACAACCAGGTTAAAAGTGAAAGGTTGGAAAAAGGTATTCCATGCAGATAGTAATCAAAATAGAAATGGAGGGAAGTGGATGTAGCTCAAGCAATTGGGTTCCTGCCTACCACATGGGAGGTCCGTGGTTTAGTTCCCAGTGCCTCCTAAAGAAGACAGCAACCTGGCACGATGGGCAGTTGTGGCAAGGTGACACAACAAGATGACACAACAAGAGACACAAGAAGAAAAGCATAATGAAAGACACAACAAGGCAGGGAGCAGAGGTTCCCAGTGCCTCCTAAAGAGGATGAGCAAGATGGTGAGCTGATGCAACAAAATGATGCAACAAGAGACACGGGAGGAAAAACATAACTAGAGACACAATAAAGCAGGGAATGGAGGTGGCTTAACTGATTAGGTGCCTCCCTCCCACATCGGAGGCCCCAGGTTTGGTTCCTGGTGCCTCCTAAAAAAAAAAAAAAAAGAAGATGAAAAGACACAGCAAGTGCAAACAATGAGGGGGTGGGGAGAGATAAATAAATCTTGAAAAAAAAATAGAGCTGGAGTAGCAATCCTAATATCAGACAAAAGAGATTTCAAAAGCAAAACTGTTATAAGGGATGACAAAAGTCATTACATATTAACAAAAGGGGCAATTCACCAAGAAGAAATAACTATACTAAATATTTATGCACCTAACCTGAGTGCCCCAAGATACATGAAGCACATACTGGCAAAACTGAAGGGAGAAATAGATGTCTCTACAATAATAGTTGGAGACTTCAATACACCACTCTGAGTATTGCATAGAACATTTGGACAAAGGATAAATAAAGAAACAGAGAACGTGAATCATATGATAAATGAACTTGACCTAACAGACATCTATAGAGCATTGCACCCCAAAATAGCAAGATATACTTTCTTTTCAAGTGCTCATGGATCCTTCTCCAAGATAGACCATATGTTGGGTCATAAGACAAGTCTTGATAAATTTTAAAAGATTGAAGTTATACAAAACACTTTCTCTAATCATAATGGAATGAAGCTGGAAATCTATCATGGATGGAAAAAGGGAAAATTCATAAATATATGGAGATTAAACAATACACTCTTAAATAATCAGTGAGTAAAAGAAGAAATTGCAAGAGAATTCATCAAATATCTTGAAACAAATGAAAATGAGAACACAATATGTCAAAACCTATGGGACACTGCAAAGGCAGTGCTGAGAGGTAAATTTATAGCTGTCAATGCTTACATTAAAAAAGAAGAAAGATGGGAAGCAGATGTGGCTCAAGCAGTTGGGTGCCTGCCTACTACCTGGGAGGTCCTCGGTTCAGTTCCTGGTGCCTCCTAAAGAAGATGAGCAAGACAGCGAGCTGATACAACAGGCTGGCGCAGTGAGCTGAAGCAACAAGATGATGCAACAAAGAGACACAACAACGAAAGACAATTAGAGACTCAACAAGCGGGAGTGGAAGTGGCTAAAGCCATTGGGTATCTCCTTCCCACATGGGAGGTCCCAGGTTCAGTTCCTGGTGCCTCCTAAAAAAGAAGACCAGCACACAATGAACAGACACAGAGTAGACAGTGAGCAAAAAACCCCGCGGGGGCCGGGGGGGGGGAGAAATAAATTTTAAAAAATAAACCTTAAAAAAAAAAAAAAAAGGAAGAGCTAAAACTGAAGATCCAACTGAACACCTGGAGGAACTAGTTAAAGAACAACAAACTAATACCAAACAAGCCAAAGGAAAGAAATAGTAAAGATCAGAGCAGAAATAAATGAAATTGAGAACAAAAAAAAAAAAAACAAAATAGAGAATCAACAAAATGAAAATTTGGTTTTTTGAGAAGATCAACAAAATTGACAAACCCTTAGCTAGACTGACAAAGAAAAAAAGAGAGAAGATGCAAATAAATATAAATGTAATCAGAAATGAGAGAATGCGAATATTCTCGCTGACCTGATTTTGTGATAATCAGGGTAGGCTAAACATTCGCTATATTAGAAACCATGCATGTGTCCCCAGACCTAGTTTTTCTCCCTAGGTTTAGTTTTTAGAATGCTGGTGATAAACTAAGCCTGATTTATTATATGATGGTATGGGAAAAGACTGTAACTTTGGGTATCTTTGGTCAACCTTAAGACATAGAGCAGGGGCACAGATGTGGCTCGGGTGGTTGGGCATCCATCTCCCATATGGAGGGACCTGGGTTCGATCCCTGGGACTTCCCGGTAAAAATTAAAAAAAGAAAAATATAAAAGGTGCGTGCGCCACCAGGCCCTATGAGCAGGTGCGCCACCAGGCCCCATGAGTGGGTGAGCCGCCAGGCTCCACGCGTGGGTGAGCCACCAGGCCCCACGAGCCATGCAGCAAGATGATGATGTAACAGGAGAGTGGCACAAGGGAAAGCCAAGACAAGACACACCAAAAAACCAGGAACTAAGGTGGCACAGGTGGTAGGACACCTCTCTACCACATCAGAGATTTTGAGGCTAGAATCCCAGTGAATACAGGAGGAGAAGGAAAAGAAGAGAGGGCAGGAAATGGACACAGAGAGTAGCAAAAATGGGTGGTGGTGGTGGTAAAAATGGATAAAAGTAAATAAATCCTTAAAAAATTATAGGGGAGGAAGATACAGACTATAGTTAGTAGTAATACTTTGACGATGCTCTTTCATGGTTTGTTAACAAATGTTTCACAACAATGCAGGGTGTTTGGGGGGGTGATGTGTGGGAGCCCTGTATGATGTTATGCATGTTTGTTTTGTAAGTTCACGATGTTTACTGAACATTTACAGTTTGTGTATGTTCATGTCTGAATGATATACTTCAATAAATTGTTTTAAAAAATAGCAGACCAGTATACTTAAAAAAAAAAGAAAGAAATGAGAGGAGGAGGGACATTAACACTGACCGTGCAGAAATAAGAGAGCTCATAAGAGGATACTATGAACAACTGTATGCCAAAAAACTAGACAATGTAGAGGAGATGGACAAATTCCTAGAAACACACAAACTACCTACACTGACACTAGAAGAAATAGACAACCTCAACAAACCAATCACAAGTGAAGAGATTGAAACAGTCATCAAAAACCTCCCAAAGATGAAAAGCCCAGGATTCTGCCAGCCATTCAAAGATTATTCTACCAATCATTCAAAGATAATCTAATACCAATTTTTCTCAGGCTTTTCCAAAAAATTGAACAGGAAAGAGTACTACCAAGCTCATTCTATGAAGCCAACATCACCCTAATACCAAAACCAGATAAAGATACTACAAAAAAAAGAAAATTATAGACCAATATCTCTAATAAATATAGATGCAAAAATCCTCAACAAGATACAGACTATAGAATCCAAAAGCACATTAAAAGAATTATACATCTCGATCAAGTGGGTTTTATGCCAGGTATACAAGGGTGGTTCAACACAAGAAAATGAATTAATGTAATAAACCATATTAATAAATTGAAGAAGAAAAACCACATGATCCTCTCAATTGATGCAGAAAAGGCATTGACAAAATACAGCACCCTTTCTTGAAAAAAAAAAACACTGCAAAAGATAGGAATAGAAGGAAGCTTTCTCAGTATGGTAAAGTGCATATATGAAAAACCTACAGTTAGCATTGTACTCAATGGTGAAAGACTGAAAGCTTTCCTGCTGAGATCAGGAACAAGACAAGGATGCCCACTGTCACCATTTATTCAATATTGTGCTAGAGGTTCTAGTCAGAGCAATTAGGCTAGATAAAGAAATAAACGGCACCCAAATAGGAAAGAAAGAGATAAAATTTTCACTATTTGCTGATGATATGATCTTATATCTAGAATCTCCTGAAAAATGCACAACAAAGCTACTAGAACTAATAGATGAGTTCAGCAAAGTGGCAGGATACAAGCTTAATATGCAAAAATAAATAGCATTTCTTTACATTACTGATGTGCAATCTGAGGAGGAAATCAGAAAAAATATTCCATTTATAATAGCAACTAAAACAATCAAATATTTAAGAATAAAGTTAACCAAGGACATAAAGGACCTGTATTCAGAAAACTATAAAACATTGCTTAAAAGAAACCAGAGAAGACTTAAATAAATGGAAGGACATTCCATGTTCATGGATTGGAAGCCTGAATATGTTATGATGTCAATTTTACCCAAACTGATTTACAGATTAAATGCAATCCCAATAAAAATCCTAACAGCCTTTTTTTTAAAAAAAGATTATTGATTGATTGATTTACTTTTATCCATTTTATGCACCCCACCCCACTCCCATTTTTGCTGTTTTTGTGTCCATTCGCTGGGTAATTCTTTTTTTTTTTTTTTTTTTTAAGATTTTTATTTATTTATTCATTTATCCCCCCCTTGCTGCTTGTGCTCACTGGGTCAGCTAACCACGCCGTGTGGGCGGGCTTGCCTTCACCAGGAGGCCCCGGGAACCGAATCCGAGGCCTCCCATATGGTAAACGGGAGCCCTACTGATTGAGCCACAGCCGCTTCCCTCGCTGGGTAATTCTGTGTCTGTTTCCTTCCCTCTCTTCTCATCCTTCTCCTCCTGTCATCACCAGGATTCAATCCTCGGGACCTCCGATGTGGGGGAGAGGCGTCCTATTGCCTACACCACCCTAGTTCCTGGTTTTTCGGTGCATCTTGTGTTGGCTCTCCCTTGAGTCACTCTCCTGTTATGTCATCATCTTGCTGCATGGCTCGCAGGGCCTGGCGGGTCGCCCACTCATGGGGCCTTTGTGGCTCACCTGTGCACAGGGCCTAGGGGCTCACCCACACATGGGGCCTGGTGGCACACCCGCTCGCGGAGCCTGGGCTAACAGCCTTTTATTGCAGAAGTGGAAAAACTAATTATCAAATTTATTTTGAAGGGTAAGGGGCCCCAAGTAACCAAAAGGATCTTGAAAAAAGAACGAAGTTGGAGGACTCTCACTTCCAGACTTAAAAGCATATTACTTAGCTACAGTGGTAAAAATAGCATGGTACTGGCATAAAGACAGGCAGATTGACCAATGGAACTGAATTGAGAACTCAGAAATAGACCCTCATATCTACAGTCAAGTGATTTTTTTTTTTTTTTTTTTTTTACCGGGAGGTACCGGGGATCGAACCCCGGTCTCTCCACATGGTAGACGGACGCCGAACCTCCCGAGCCACATCCGTTTCCCAGTCAAGTGATTTTTGACAAGGCTGTCAAGCCCTCTCAGCTGGGCCAAAACAGTCTATTCAACAAATGGTGCTGGGAGAACAGGATATCCATATCCAAAAGAAAGAAAGAAGACCCATATGTCACACCTTATATAAAAATTAACTGAAAATGGATTAAGGACCTAAATATAAAAGCAACAACCATAAAACTCCTAGAAGAAAATGTAGGAAAACATCTTCAAGATCTTGTGGTAGGTGGTAGTTTCTTAAACCTTATACCCAAAGCATGAGTAGCAAAAGAAAAAAGTGGGGCCTTCTCAAAATTAAACACTTTTGCCCCTCAAAGGACTTTGTCAAAAGGGTGAAAAGGCGGCTGACTCAATGGGAGAAAATATTTGGCAATCACATATCCAATAAGGGTTTAATACCCATGATATACAACGGATAATACAACTCAAAAATAAAAAGACAAACTACCCGATTCAAAACTACAGTGAGATATCATTTCACACCTATTAGACTGGCCGCTATTAGAAAGTTGGAAAACTGTAAATGTTGGAGGGGATATGGAGAGACAGGAACTCTTATTCACTGTTGGTGGGAATATAGAATGGTACAGCCACTGTGGAGGACTGTTTGGCAGTTCCTAAGGAAGTTGAGCATAGACTTACCATGTGAGCTGGCAATACCATTACTAGGTATATACCCAGAAGAACTGAGAGCAGAGATATGAAGAGACATCTGTACACTGATGTTCACAGTGGCATTATTCACAATTGCCAAAAGTTGGAAACAACCCTGGTGTCCATCAACCGATGAATGGATAAACAAATTGTGGTATATACACATGATGGAATATTATGCAGCAGTAGGAAGAAATAAAGTTGTGAAGCATATGACAACGTGGATGACCTTAGAGGACATTATGTGAGCAAAGCAAGCCAGACACAAAAAGAAAAATACTGTATGATTGCACTATTATGAACTAAATATATGTGTAAACTCATGGAGTTAATAATTAGAATATAGGTCACCAGAAAATAGAAAGAGGATAGAGAATGGAAAGCCAAGGGTCAGTCTGTGCAGACTTGGTAGAAGGGTTGTTTGTAAATCATTGGAAATGAATAGAAATGGTTAAAGCATATCATGGTGTTTGTAGCTAGCAGTACTATTGTGTGGGTATGACAGTGGTTGAAAGGGAAAGTCTAAGGTCGTGTATATTACTAGAAAGAAAGCTAAAACCTGTAACATGAGGCTTTATAAAATAGTAAAACCTCATGTAAAATACCAAGGTGGGTGATATTGCATATATAAGACTGATTTTACAAAACAGAAATACAAATATACTAGAGAGAAGGAAAAAGAATAGAAGCTATGTACAGCAGGGGAAGCACAGAGAGACTGATAGCTGATGAGTTTTGGTTGCTTGTTTGTTTGTTTGTTTTTTGTTTATTATTGTTATTATTGTAATAATGAATATGCTCTAAGGATGACTGAAGTGATGAATGCACACATATGTCATTACACCGAATACCATTTATTGTATGCTTCAGATGGATATATGCTTTATTCATATGTATCAATAAAATTGATTTGTTTAAAAAACAACTATGGAGACAAAAAAAAAAAAAAAAAAAACACAACTAGTTGGCCATAGAGGCGAGGATTTATTTCTGGACTCTCAATTCTATTCCACTGATTGTGTCTATCTTTATGCCAGTACCATGCTGTTTTGACCACTGCAGCTTTGTAATATGTTTCAAAGTCAGGCAGTGAAATTTCTCCCATATTTATGTTCTTTTTTAGAATGCTTTTAGTTATTCGGGTGCACTTTCCCTTCCAAATGAATTTGATCATTGCTTTTTCTATTTCTGTAAAGTAAGCTGTTGGAATTTTGATTGGTATTGCATTGAATCTATAAATCAGTTCAGGTAGGATTGTCATCTTCACGATATTTAGTCTTCCAATCCATGAACACGGAATGTCTTTCCATTTGTTTAGGTCTTCATTGATTTCTTTTTTTTTTTTTTTTTTTTTTTAAAGATTTTATTTATTTATTTATTTATTCCCCCTTGCTGCTTGTGCTCGCTGTGTCCATTTGCTGTGCGTTTTTCTGTGTCTGCTTGTCTCCCTTTGTTGCGTCATCTTGCTGCGTCAGCTCACCACGCTGCGCACGGGCTGGCTTGCCTTCACCAGGAGGCCCCAGGAATCAAACCCGGGACCTCCCATATGGTAAACGGGAGCCCCATCGATTGAGCCACATCCGCTTCCCTTTCATTGATTTCTTTTAGCATTGTTTTGTAGTTTTCTGAATATAGGTCCTGTACTTCTTTGGTTAAATTGATTCCTAGGTATTTGAGTCTTTTTGTTGCAATTGTAAATGGAATTTCCCCCCTAATTTCCTCCTCATATTATTCAATACCAGTGTACAAAAACATTACTTAATTTTTGTGTGTTGATCTTGTATCCTGCCACTTTGCTGAACTCATTTATTAGCTCAAGTAACTTTGTCATGGATACTTCAGAATTTTCTATATACAGGATCATATCATCCACAAATAGTGAGAGTTTTACTTCCTCTTTTTCTAATTTGATGCCTTTTTTTTTCTTGTCTTATTGCTGTAGCTAGAAGTTCTAGTACAATGTTTAATAACAATGGTGACAAGTGGGCATCTTTGTCTTGTTCCTGATCTTAAAGGGAAAACTTTCAACCTTTCCCCATTGAGTACAATGTTGGCTATGGGTTTTTCTTTTTTCAATTTTTTAAAAATGTTTTTTATTTTTAAACAATTTATTGAAGTATATCATTCATACACGAACATACATAAACTATAAGTGTTCAATAAACATCATGATCTTACAAAACAAACATGCATAACATCATACAGGGCTCCCACACATCTCCCCCCCACCCCCACCCCCACAAACATCCTGCATTGTTGTGAAACATTTGTTAACAAATCATGAAAGAGCATCGTCAAAGTATTACTACTAACTATAGTCTGAATCTTCCTTGCCTATATATATATTTTAAGGATTTATTTATTTATTTATTTACTTTTATCCATTTTTACACCCCACCCCCCCGTTTTTGCTGTTTCTGTGTCCATTCGCTGGGCAACTCTCTGTGTCTGTTTCCTGCCCTATCTTCTCCTCCTTCTCCTCCTGTCTTCTCTGGGATTCGATCCTCAGAACCTCCGATGTGGGAGAGAGGTGTCCTACTACCACCTGCGCCACTTTAGTTCCTGGTTTTGTGGTGCTTCTTGTCTTGGCTCTCCCTTGAGTCATTCTCCTGTTATGTCATCATCTTGCTGCGTGGCTTGCAGGGCCTGGTGGTGCACCCGCACATGGAGCCTGGCGGCTCACTTGCAGACAGGGTCTGACGGCTCACCTGCTCGTGGGGCCTGGCAGCACACCCTCACATGGGGCCTGATGCTTACCTGCT